>NW_018921258.1:41345-52816 GCF_002207925.1 Prunus avium
TGTATCCACCTTCTGCTCATAATTCCTGGAACCACAATCACAATACAATAATTATGTTGTATTCTTAGAAAATCATAACGTCACCTTATGCCTCCGATAAGGGCCTTATCCCATTCGGAAATGCATAGTCTTGAGGTGTACCGTAGATATCAAATACCTACGTACCACCCGAAGAACGTACCGAGATGACACCGAAATCTCCACAATCGAAACCTAATCCTGTAGCTGTAAACTACGTGACACGACTATACATTTCCAAACTGTCCAAAATATGGGACAATTCAAGAATTAATTGGACCGTAGTCGTGGTTTACCCACCCATGTGTGGTCCAACTAACCTCGAACGGGAACTAAGCTTTACAATAAAAAATGTATGAAGTTAATTTCAATTAACTTCGTACATTGCCGTGCATAATTTAACAACAGAATACAAATATAATTTCACAAAAACAATATATAAAGAAATTAAATTGATATTTTAAATAAATACAAAACAAATAAAATACCTTCTTCAATATGTCCTGAACTGATTTGCAGCTGAGAAAATGGAGAGAACGGAGAGAGAGAGGGGCAGAAGCAGAGGCAAAACTGATTTTTCAGTTTGCCTCTGCAATGGCTGAAATGAATCTGTTAAAGAAGACGGCTTTGCGCGACGAAGGCTTAATTCGTCACGCAAATAAATAAGTCGCGCAAATTCCACTTCAGCGACTCGCAAAGTCGTGCTGACTTCACATCTTTGCGCGACGAACACATTTTTCGTCGCACAAGCCAAATTCCGTCGTGCAAAATCGACATGCTTGGCGCGCAAAGACGTGCCGACATCACATCTTTGCGCGACGACAAAATCGTTTCGTCGCACAAGATGTTAGTCGCGCAATAGAGAATTTCTGTCACGCAAAAGTCCAGTTTGACACGCACGCAGCCACGATAGCCACCTTGCGCGACTAATTTTCTTTTCATCGCGCAACGTTGTGGCGCGAAACACCTGGAACACTGTTTGTTTTCCCGCTATTTATTGTGCGCGACGTATGGATTTTTTGGTTGCGCTAAACATCATAGGGCGACGAATACATCGTCGTCGCGCAAATATTTGTCGCGCAAACGTTTCATTTATAACATTTGAATATTTTGTCCCATTTCTAGATCTTTGAATATTTGTTATTTGCGATTTTTGGGGTATACAATCTCACAGTATATACAAACACGTTTAACGGTTGGATCGTTGAAATTAGTTTTGTAGAGTTGAATGAACACTTTTTAGTTTCAAAACATATGGAAGTTGATAACCCTACAAAAAGATTCGTACATAAATTGATAACCCTGAAATTTATTCGTATGGAGGTTGATAACCATACAAAAAGATTCTCCTCCATCATTCCCATAATTAAAAGGGTATGAATGATGATCTTCACTAAAATCAATGAAAAACATATGATTTAGATGGCAAAATTAAAATTAAGGCCTAGGATTAATGGTTTTGTATATCGTACTTTGCGCGACGGACAATTTTTGTCGCGCAAAGATGTCATTTGCGACAAGTTTAGTCGTCGCGCAAAACATCCTAGCGCGACGAATACGTCGTCGTCACGCAAACAGTTGTCGCGCAAACGTGTTGATTTATAACATTTGAATATTTTGTCCCATTTCTAGATCTCTGAATATTTGTTATTTGCGATTTTTGGGGTATACAATCTCACAGTATATACAAACACGTTTAACGGTTGGATCGTTGAAATTAGTTTTGTAGAGTTGAATGAACACTTTTTAGTTTCAAAACATATAGAGGTTGATAACCCTACAAAAAGATTCGTACGTAAATTGATAACCTTGAAATTTATTCGTATGGAGGTTGATAACCATACAAAAAGATTCTCCTCTACCATTCCCATAATTAAAAGGGTATGAATGATGATCTTCACTAAAATCAATGAAAAACATATGATTTAGATGGCAAAATTAAAATTAAGGCCTAGGATTAATGGTTTTGTATATCGTACTTTGCGCGACGGATAGTGTTTTGTCGCGCAAAGATGTCATTTGCGACAAGTTTAGTCGTCGCGCAAAACATCCTAGCACGACGAATACGTCGTCGTCGTGCAAACAGTTGTCGCGCAAACGTGTTCATTTATAACATTTGAATATTTTGTCCCATTTCTAGATCTCTGAATATTTGTTATTTGCGATTTTTGGGGTATACAATCTCACAGTATATACAAACACGTTTAACGGTTGGATCGTTGAAATTAGTTTTCTATAGTTGAATGAACACTTTCTAGTTTCAAAACATATGGAGGTTGATAACCCTACAAAAAGATATGTACGTAAATTGATAACCCTGAAATATATTCATATGGAGGTTGATAACCATACAAAAAGATTCTGCTATACCATTCCCATAATTAAAAGGGTATGAATGATGATCTTCGCGGGGTCCATAAAGTATTCAAGATTACAGTCCCCATTTTAGAAAATGACAACTGTTTCGTTCAAAATCGAACATGGCAGGAAGCAGCCATCAATTCCACTGTTACATCCTCAGAAACACAAGCAAGGATACAGGACTGAAAGGCAACCTCACAATCAAATCATAAACTGTGCTTCTCTTTACCACACAAACCATGTGAAAATCTGAATTTAAGATGTCATCAGTTTGACCGAATTCCCTACTCTCAGAAACATACTATGCCAGATCAAACAAACTTCGAGCAGCCCAATTGCATTTCTCAGCTCACCTTGTTCAGTGTTACTCGGAGTGTTATACTACCTTTATCCCCTTAATTTGAGCTCTACAACCCAAAAAAACGAAAAAGAGGTTCACAAATGATCATGACCCACAATTGGTACATATCACATATGAAATAGAAACCCAATTGAACAAAACATGAAAAATTGCATCTTAACATGAAAATCAAAAGAAGTTTATATAAATGAACCAAGACTTGCAATTTGTTTTGAAGATCATGAAACAGGCCAAATATCTCAGTTATCTCAGTTTCAGTTACAGGCATTATTTAGAACCAAGCATATCAAACACAGAAATACACACAGATTACAAAATAGAAACCTACAATATCTCTTCAAGACTGAAATGGATGCTCCATCGTCTAGCATCTTCCTTCAAGAATAATGTTTTTGGTTTGAGCAATATGCAGTCTCAAGGCCATTAGTTTAAAGTCTCATATCATTACCAAAGAATGAACAACTATCAAGCTTCCAACCCTCAAATTCAAATAAAAAATAAAGTACGTACGAAAGTATCAACGATATATCTGAGAGGGAGAGAGGTGAGAGGTGAGAGAGAGAAAAATTTGAAAGAAAAAAATAACATAATTATAATTTCAAAAAATTACCAAATTCCTATATAAATCCAAAATATTACAACAACAAAAAAAAAAAAAAAAGGACTGACGATTCAATACCCAAATCATTAAACCCTAAATCAAAATAGGACATATAAGTCATTTTGTTAGAAAGCCTAGACCATAATTCAAAGTTGAAATACTTTTTGCTCTGATGTTAATCATCTAAATCGCACAGTTAGAAAGAGAGGGGGAAAATTAGAGTTCTTACCTACTAGAGAGAGGTTGATAAAAAGCCAGCCACAGAGATCCAAATGAGAGTGAGATAGAGAAATCATAACTGTGAAAACCTAAAAAAAACAAAACAAATAAACCAACGATGAAGACAGCAGCAACAAAGAAGATACTCAGACCAAAAGCCTTGGAAAGGAGAATGAAATGAAGAAGGAAAAGAAAGAGAAGAAGGAGCATGACCTACCTGAGAGGAGAGGAGATATGGTCGCCGGTGTTGTCTCGTCGTCATAGAAAGAGGAGAGGAGCTGTTGTGGAAGGAATCGAACTCGAAGAGAAAGAAAAATGAGAAACCTTAAGGGGGGTGTATTCAATTGAGATTTTAAAAGACTATTTAGGGATAAAAAAAAGTCTAGTGGATTTAACTAGAATATAATGACTTATAGGATTTTATTTAGAGATTTTCTATTTAAACCCCGCACTTCTCTTTGTTCACCTCAATACTTAAATCATTAAGCTGTAAGTTTTATTATTGTGTAAAAAGACAAAAAAAGTCATCCAACTTAATAATTAACTCAGTACATCTATACACACACCTCACACCCCACCACTCTTCATATCAAGTTTTAGAAAAATACAAACTCCTCTACATCCTATTGCCAGATTACCCTTCTCTTTTAAAGACATAGAAAATTGACGAGCCTACATCTTTAAATATGTGTTGGAGTTGATGGAAATTCTTGTTAATTATCAACTCAACAATACCCAAGTGTTGGAATTCCAGTTACAATTCTTGGAGAGAGGTAAAGTTGTTCTCTTTCTCTAGAAAGTATTAAATTTCAGGTTTAGGGTTCTATTTGTTTGTGTTTTTTTTTGTTGGGAACAAAGAAAATTGTGGGGTTTAAATAGAAAATCCCTTTTATTTCTTATTTTTTCAGTTTGGGGTGTATTTAAGGGTAGTTTGGGAAGATAGTGGGGTTTTCTTAGAAATTGTGAAAATTTAAATTAAAAGATGGGGTGAACTAAAGTGTGGGGTTTAATTAGAAAATTTCTTTATTTATGGATTTATATAACAAAGATTTTTTACTTAAGAATTTTAAAGATTTCTATAAGAGGATTGATAAGATTTGAAAGGACCACATGGATTTTTTCTGGGTTCGACATAAGATTTTTTTAGAAGAAATAGACCCGTAAAAATTAAAAGCTAATATTATTTCATAGTTTGTATGTCTTTCTCAATACAAATATAAGAAATAATATTATTTCATCAACTTCCGAACTCTTGCTGCCCCGTCCCAGCATCCCACGCTAACATACAGGTTTGCCAATTGCACATGGGTATAACCACACTCTGGCTCCAATTGTACAGGTTTGCCATGCTATCTGCAGCCTCAATGCCAATCCACACACTTCCATGAACCCTACAGGATGAAAGGCTGCGATGTAAGGCTGTGCTGGGCATGTATACCTTGCAATCATGGAGTTCCAAGATACATTATCTTTGCCATCCAAATTTTTGAATATGTAAAGCGCATCTTTGGCATCCCCAAGATACATTATCTTTGCCTTCCAAGATACATTACCTAGTTGTAGTTCTTTCATTAAGTAGGTTTTGTCTCTGGTGACTTTTCAAGGTCCAATTTGCTTAAATTTATGAAGGGCATTCTTGATTATGAAACAACTGAGCAACACTTTTAAAGTGCTCTAAAAGATTTCTTTAGTTGACTTCAACTTTTATGGCTTAGTTTGTGACTGTGGGTAGTGACTTGTTTATTGAGATGACAACCCTATCATTAATTGCTGGCAAAGAGCACTTCTGCCATGCCCAAGAGCTCCACTGCCTGTGCAAGCACTCATAATACTTGCATACGTAAAATCATTGGGTTTTGAAGAATGCCTTATCTCACTGAAAAACTGCACACACACATCAACCTGCCACTCTTGTGCAAACCCTGAAATAATGGATGTCCACGACACCACATTTCTCACAGGCATTTCATCAAACACCCTATAGGCAGTCTGTAACTCACTGGATGTACCATAAAACTTACCAAAGATCTTCCAATATACACATTGGCAACAGAGCTAGAATCAAACATGTCATCGAACAAGGTTGAGATTTTTATTGGTGAATTAGAATCAAAGGAAAAAAAAACAGAAAAGCTCTCTATGTGCTCCTCCATGTCTTCTTTCTCGTCAGCCCACCGCCACTGCCCCACCACAGAAAAATCAAAGAACAAAGTTGAGATTTTTATTGGTGAATTGGGGGGTTGAAGCTGATGGGGAATGGAAGGAAGGTCGTTGCTTACACCCAACAGCAAGTAGCTCTAGGTATTGGTGGTTTGGTCGTCAGGCCAGTGCACAACTGCTTGGTGGAGGTCAAGGTGAGGAAGGAATGAATAAAAAAAGTCCCATGTGAAAATCTGATGGGTTAAGGTGGGATTTGAAATAGGGTTTGGTATTTATATCTCTCACTAAAAAATCTCACACATTCCGCATTTTAAAAAAATCCTTCAAAATTAGCAAGTTTTTGAATACCATAAGACTTTTTGTTACTTGTTTAAAGTCTTGATTGAATACCACCAGATTTGGTAACCCTCTTAAAAAAATCCTAATAGTCTTAATGGAATAGCACAAGACTTTTTAGATTATTTAAAAGTCTTAATTGAATACCACAAGACTTATTTATCCCAAAATAATCTTTTAAAATCCCAATTGAAATGTCTCTAACTGAGAGAGCAAGTATTTTTGTTTTTGCTTATTGTTTTACCTACAACAACCAATTTAATTGATAACCAACAATCAACGCTGTGGATTACCCCACATACCCCAAATACTCATCCAATGGTCCATAATAGGTGGCGCATCCATGCACAAGGCCCACTGTAGAATTTTCCTTAGTATCCAATTCTAAAACAATAATCATGACAAAAGCTTTTTTAATACTGGCCATTCGTTTTGTCAGGAATATCTAAACTCATTTTATGGCTTGTGTCAGAGATAGAGACAAGTCAACTGCGTGCAGTTCCAGGACTTTGGGTTCTTCTTAATGCTCCACCAAATAGTATCAATACTTCAACCTGTGAGCAGTAAGCTTGATACTGAGAATGCTCTATAGATTTCAATGGAGCTCCTCTGTTTCTTGGTTTTCAGTATCTGCTTACTCTTTTCTCTGAGCAGAATTTCATCAGCTGCTGATACCATTACTTCATCTCAGTCCCTCAGTGATGGCAAGTCGTTGGTTTCTTCTCCGGGTGGAATATTTGAGCTGGGTTTTTTCAGTCCAGGCATTTCCAAGAGCCGCTACTTGGGAATTTGGTACAAGAACATCCCAACTCTAACTGTTGTTTGGGTTGCAAACAGGCAAACTCCAATCAATGGTTCCACTGGCAGCTTGATGATCAACAGCACAGGCAATCTTGTCCTTGTCAACAACAACAACAACCAGACTGTTTGGTCTGCAAATTCATCAAAACAGTCCCAGAGCCAGAGCCCTGTCCTGCAGCTCCTGGACAAAGGCAATCTTGTCCTCAGAGATGAGAAAGATGCAAACTCAGAAAACTACTTGTGGCAGAGTTTTGACTACCCATCTGATACTTTGTTGCCAGGAATGAAGGTTGGATGGGACTTGAGGACCGGACTTAATCGACGTTTAACGGCATGGAAAAGTCCAGATGACCCTTCTCCAGGGGACTTCATCTGGGAAATGGAGCTGCATGAGTATCCTGAGCCAGTTATGTGGAAAGGGTCCAAAGAGTACTCAAGGAGTGGCCCATGGAATGGTGTTTTGCTCAGTGGCAAACCAGCCGAGGCACTAGCTGCATTGAACTTCAGTTTCATCTCCAATGAGGATGAGGTTTACATGACAATTCACATGGTGAATAAGTCTGTACTTGGAAGGATGATCATGAACCAAACCACGTCGCCACCGCATCGACGGGAGTGGATTTGGTCCGAAGCAGACCGAAATTGGACAATTTATGCAACGTTTCCAAGAGACCCTTGTGATAATTATGGCCAATGTGGTGGTAATGGCAATTGTGATCTTACTTCATCCTCAATTTGTCAATGTTTGGATAGGTTCAGTCCTAGATCACTGGAGAACTGGAACTTAAATGAGTTTTCACAAGGCTGTGAGCGCAGGAAGCCATTGAGCTGCAAGAATGATGGATTCGCCACGTATCCTGGGTTGAAATTGCCCGATACTACGCATAGTTGGGTAGATAAAAGCATGAATCTCAAGGAATGCAGGGCCAAATGCTTATCTAATTGTTCTTGTTCTGCTTATACAAACTTGGATGTGAGAGGAGGAGGCAGTGGTTGTGCCATCTGGTTCGATGATCTTGTGGATATCAAGCAATTGCCAATTGGTGACCAGGATATATATATCAAGATATCTGCTTCAGAACTAGGTATGAACTTATGGATGTTCCAATTTGATCTTTATGAATTAAAATGTCCCTTTTCTGTTGTAACTTGGAACACATCACTAAATCTACGTGTGATCTTTCAGATGACGTCAAGACGAGCAAGCCCTCTGGTGTAAAGAAGAAAGTGGCAATCATAGCCAGCGTTGGGCTGCTAGTCATGGGAGTGATAATACTAGGATTGGTTTTTTACAAGCGGAAGAAGACGTTGAAAGCGCAAGGTAGAAATTAATTAACATCACCATTTTGTTGATCATGTGTTACACAGTGTTCTCTGTTTTTCTTTTCTGTTTTTTTTGTTGTCATGCTTTTGACTAGGAGTAGGAGAGGACAAAATTCTGGAAGGTGATAGAATTTTTTTGATCCTCCCTCCCTCTTCCTGTTTTGGAAAGAATCATGAACTTATTGTTCAATCAACTGTCTCAGGAAAAATGAAAAACATACGTGAAAAGAACTTTGATTTTGAATGCGGAAACGAAGACATGGAGCTGATAACATTTAATTTGGCCACCGTATCTAGAGCCACTGATAATTTCTCCAACAATAACAAGCTGGGAGAAGGTGGTTTTGGACCAGTATACAAGGTAACAAAGTATAATGTGATGTATTATTAGTTCAAAAATATCTCTCTCAACTTTTTGGAAATGATGCTTTCTAGGGCGTACTGATAGAGGGGCAAGATATAGCAGTCAAAAGGCTTTCAAAATGTTCAGGGCAAGGAATTAAAGAATTCATGAATGAAGTAATATTGATTGCTAAACTTCAACACAGAAATCTTGTAAAGCTTCTTGGTTGCTGTATTGAGGGAGACGAAAAATGTTAATTTATGAATACATGCCCAACAAGAGCTTGGACTACTTCATATTTGGTTTGAACCTCCATTATCTAGCACTCCCCTCAGTCTTTTAATAATTCCACTTAAATTTTTTGTTCTAAAATTAAGTGTAGATGTAAATTTTATGATCAATAACTAGCACTCCCCTCAGTCTTTTAATAATTCCACTTAAATTTTTTGTTCTAAAATTAAGTGTAGATGTAAATTTTATGATCAATTGGTCAGATGATACAAGAAGTAAATTACTCGGTTGGGATCAACGAATCAACATCGTCGGTGGAATTGCTCGAGGACTTCTTTATCTTCACCAAGATTCTAGACTGAGGATAATCCATAGGGATCTTAAAACCAGCAATGTTTTACTAGATAAAGATATGAATCCAAAAATATCTGATTTTGGCACGGCTAGAGCATTCCGGGCTGATCAAACGGAGGAAAATACTAATAGAGTGGTTGGAACTTAGTAGGTAGCTCTGAACTTGTCTCGTACATTTTACATTGTTGGTGAACTCATAATTCCAACTTCATTTTGCAGTGGCTACATGTCTCCTGAGTACGTAGTTGATGGACTCTTCTCAATCAAATCCGATGTCTATAGCTTCGGCGTCATGGTGCTGGAGATAGTGAGTGGGAAGAAGAACAGGGGATTTTATCATCCAGACCACCAGCTTAACCTTCTAGGACATGTAAGCTTTATTAAAGAACAACTTGTTCAAGCTTACTTCATATGTTTTTTTTAACATGGGAAGGAAGGAAGAGCATTATAACATAAATTTGATTAATTTTAGGCATGGACTCTATGGATTGAAGGAAGGCCATTGGAAGTAATGGATGAGGTGTTAGATGGCTCGTGTCCTCTACTGGACGTGTCGCGATGCATTCACATAGCTCTGTTGTGTGTGCAGCAACAACCAGAAGATAGACCAAACATGGCATCTGTGGTGCTGATGTTGGGTGGTGAGGGTTCATTGCCTGCGCCCAAACAACCTGGCTTCTTTACTGACAGGAACCCAGTTGAAGCACATTCTTCATCCACCAAGTGTGAATCACACTCAATAAATGATATGAGTGTAACGCTGTTGGAGGCAAGATAGAACATCTTTATTTATTCCACCAAGTGTGAATCACACTCAATAATAATTTTTCTCTTTTACAATTTACCACCTATATTTATTCCAAATGTACCATTCCCATTGAATTTTATGTTAAGTGAAGTCACATGAATCATGATAAGCAAATGCTATTTTCTACAGATATTTTATCAAAATAGTGAGCAGAAACAAAATTGCGTGTCATTTCATGTGAATGCTCATTTTTAGTTTTCAAAGCAAACAAGGGCACATTTGTAACTTACTTTAGAAATTAAAGTACTCATAGTAAAACTTAAGAACTCATATGCTCTGTGCTCGCTTTCTACAATTGAGTTAGGTCAATTCATCAAAATAGAAATGCGTTTCTTTTTATTTTCGAGCACTTTTTATGATAGGTATGGTCTATTTCTATGGTACCATTTTAAAATCATCTGTCTAAATAGAACTATTACAAGCAAATCGATAAATTTATTATTTTCATTAAATACTGAAATGGCCACACTACTAATTAAATAGATGAACTAGTTTTTTATTTTATTAGTTTTTTCAGGAATGATGATTATTAAAAATGTAAAAAGACTTCCATGATGAAACGGGGATAGCACATTTCTATTTAAACCCCACACTTCTCTTTGTTCACTCCATATTCTAAGTTCACTTCAACTTCTAATTCAAATTTTTACAATTTCTAAGAAAACCCCGCACTTCCTAATACACACCCAGCAAAACAAAACAAAAACTCATCAACCTCACACCCCAGGTTATAATTGATTCACAACCTTTGACGGTGGCTATACTTGAGGCCTTGTTCTTCGGTGAGAACATTGCGTTCCTTGGAGCTATAGGCCTTGTTCTTTGTGTAATTGGACTTTTACTTCTTGAGGTAAATCTTTTCTTTTCTTCATGGCGTTGTCAGTTTCATTCCATTGGCTTTTAATTACTCTAGCCAATGCTTGCTTATTGCGATTTCCAATCTTGAATTCACAACTTTAATTGCAGACCAACAACATGTGAATGCACAACTTTTATTTGCACTACTACAAAAAACGAAATAGACAACGGGGATCCACCGTCGTTGTAATGCTTTGAAAACCGTCGTTAAATCGACCGCCATCTATTTGGGTGTCAAACTACGACGGCTTTTCACCGTCGTTGTTTATCTGTAAAGACGACGGTTTTTAAAGAAAATCGTCATTGTTTAGAGGTAAAGATCGTTAATTATAGGATGAAAGACGACAGTTTTAAAAACCATCGTGTATTGTATGTAAAGATGACGGTTTTTTATGAAAACTGTCATCTTTACATACAATAGACAACCCTTTTTTAAAAAAAAAAACAGTCATCTTTACTTCACAATAGACGACCCTTTTTAAAAAAAACCGTCATCTTTACATAAATAGATGACCCTTTTTTTTAAAAACCGTCACCTTTACATATAATAGACGACCCTTTTTTTTAAAAAAAACGTCACCTTTACCTATAATAGACGACCTTTTTTATAAAAACCGTCGTTAATTATCTGTAAAGATCATGATTTATTATAAAAACCGTCGTCTAATAAGTTCCCAAACTGCTACATTTTAGTTCT
>NW_018921259.1:0-15644 GCF_002207925.1 Prunus avium
CTGACCACCTGTGTGGCTTCCCTGGTTTCGTGTCTTTTGAAAGTGTATGTCAATTAATATAATATGAAGAAAACTTCCCTGATTTCGTGTCTTTTGAAGAGTTGTGGGGTGTGTGGGGTGTGTGTATAGGGTTAAGTATTAAGTTGAATGATTTTTTTGTCTTTTTACACAATAATAAAACTTACAGCTTAATAATTTAAGTATTGGGGTGAACTAAGAGAAGTATGTGGTTTAAATAGAAAATCTCTTAATGTGTGAGTACTCAAATTTGCAATAAATTCTAAATTTAGGAGGAAAGAAATCAACACAATAAATTGAGGAAACTAACATTTAATACAGCCACATAATAGGGCAAACTCTATTTAGGGGTACTTTTGGAATATGAAAAGCACAATAAATCAGATTTTAAACTTAATTAGGTAACTTGCTGAGTTGGATCCTAGACACCAGAATTTACTTATAATAAATTGGGTTTTCTTCATAGAAAAATAAGACGATGGATTGTAGTTAAGAAAACATTAATTTGAAGGGGAAAAGCCACATTTGCTATTAACTTTTTACTACGTACGGTATAGTACGCTTAAAGGATCGATCATGTTCAATGACCTTAGTTGTTTGAGCCGAGTTTGACAAGATATTAATTAAAGATTAAGTATCAAAACCTATATATATATATATATATATATATATGAATATCAATAATAGTGTACATACCATATACCACTTGAGTTCCCACTGCATTTGCAGTGCCGCACCTGGAGTATGCCATGGCCGATAACTTCCACATTTAGCAGCAAGATGCAATGCATTGTTGCCTTTGTTGTCCACCTGACGTAACAAGCTTGCGATTGATTTCTTCTTCAGCAGTAACTTGAAAACATGGGATTGCCTGTTCTCAATTGCCAGGAGCGCAACATTCTTGTTTTCTGAGTCCACATCGTGAATAGCCACTGGAAATTTTATTAGGATTTTCTCCACCATTTCGCTCACTCCCATCTTTGCTGCAATTAATATTGGTGTCATCAGCTGCCTTTTCATTTTCATCGTAGACCCACTTTCCTCCTCTAATTTGGGCTCCTCTAATTCGGGAGGTTTAGGAATTCGTCCAATTTTTGTTTCATATGTTGGTCGAGTTTCTTTGGGATTTTGTGCATACATGTATGAAGAAGTTCGGTCAAGCAATTTATTCATGACCTGAGTAGCCCATTTATGTTTCCTTTTGTCTTGGTGGATTTTCTGTATGCTCGAAATTCCTAGAAACACAAATGACATTGTCAATTAAAAGCACTCTATAAATATGTATTGATTTTTCTCTATTACATTAATTTTCTTTCAATTATAACGATGCTTTTTATTTTATATATGGGCAAGTTTATTGGGAGAAAGCATTGGTATAAATTGATATATATAAACGAAAGTGTAAATGGATTCACCCAAAAGTCCTCGCAGAAAACGATACATCCCTAGCAAAGCCTCCGTGATTAAGTAGAAAATTTTAACAAATGATGCATAAATATAATTGGGATGACTTTCTCTCCCTCGTTTTTCTCGTTGGTTTGTAACTGCAGTTGGAAAAAGAGGAAGGAAAACAATGCTAAAATAATGAGCATCCAAAAGACAGTCTTAAACATATTGTATTAATAATATATATATATATATATATATATATCTTAGAATTGAATTATTGACTCTTAAAAGATGCACTTGGTGCAGTTGGGGATAATTCGAAGGATGCTATATATTTGTTGTGAATTGGCTCTCAATTTGGACATAAAGTTTGGAGCCATGATTCAAGTCTGGTACATTACAGTACAGGGCTCCGACTGTCATCAGTTTTTGGAGGACCGGCAACTCCTCATCCGTTTTTGTGGCAGTGTGAGTGACCGATCAGTCTAGGTAATCGACTAATTGGTTATCGGGTTTTTGGTTATCGGGTCTAATTGTAACATAAGTCCTATTACCCAACTTACCTTGCCTTGAGCTGTTATTTTGTTGGGGATTCTCTGCATCTCTAACATCTTCGTTTTTATTTCCTCTCTTAGGTAGACATAGAGAAGAACACATCTTATTTCCCCATGATTTAGCTGGAATTAAATGGAGAAACTATTAGACTTGTGGTAAGTAAATATGTACGGTGATAAAAAAGCAACATAAAAATTGGATAAGTGACGAGCACTCACATAATGCTTGATGAGATTCAGAACCCGTATTGATGATTTTTCTTCCTCTTTTCTGGAGGGGACAAATAAATTTTTTGTCCTCTTTTCCCCCTTTTAGCTCTTCAACAATTAAAACTGAGAAATGAAATGGAAAATTTTCTTACGTATCTATAAAGGAGGTACATAAATTAAAAGGGTAACCTAAAAAACATCTTACGTACCTATTACTGAGGTGATTAAAAAAAAAAAGCATTTTCCTATGCGTTATGCATATTTGTTGTTGTATATAATGCATACCATGAAATAATTCCAAAAGCTTGATCGTTACCGTTAGAGATTCTTACATTGGTATATGAGACGATCCAACAGTGAAAGGCGGCTACTGCTTTTGAATGCTGATGGAGTATTGGCTAGAATATGGAGGGGAGATAAACTTCCCTGATTCAAAGAATTAGCAAGATCTGGGTGCCGCTCAATTATCCAGAATGCCAAACCTATACAT
This sequence comes from Prunus avium, assembly GCF_002207925.1. The sequence continues at coordinate 2,662 of NW_018921259.1, forward strand.
TTAAAAAGAAATTAAATTAATAATGAAATCAAATTAAATTAATATTTAAGCAGTACTGGGCACCGGGCATGGCCACACACTTACTGAAGTATTCACCCGACATAGCTGCATGGAGAATGGTATCAGCATTACTTGTTCTAAACGAATAGCATCTTTTTTCATCACAGTGAGTATGAAGGCAAAGAAAAACCTTCTCATGCCCATTAAGAGCTGCCAAGAAGAGAGGGGTCGCATTCTCATTGTTGCGAGACGACACGAGTTTGGGGTATTTGGTGGCCATTGCATGACACGTTTCCACATCCCCCACTACAGCAGCTAAATGGAGAGGTGTGTTGCCTTTGTTATTTTTTATCTTCAATGCATTTTCTCCAATGATCTCCAGCAAATCCAGTACAATTTTTGTTTCTCTATCCGAAGCAGCGATATGTAGAGCAGTGTCCCCCATTTTGGTGATACGCAAATCATGAGAATTCTCTAGAATGACTCCTCTCTTGAGTGGCTTCCTAGAAGGGCCATGTCCATGCAACAATATTAAAAACCTTCAATTTTTGGAGCCCATTACACGTCAATTTTGTCTCTCCTCTTTGTTGCCTTTTTTTCTGTTTGGTTTGATCTGAACGCGTCAAATTTGTCCTCCTTGGTTTCACATTTCTAGTTTCCTTTCTTCACATACTAGTTTTCTTTCTTTCTGTCTGTGCGGTTCCTTTTTCTTTTTCTTCTTGGAGATACTGTTCCACAAAGAGTTTAGCGACGTTTTTAGTCAAGTTCATTTTGTGATATTTACCCAAACAATTAGACAAGTCGTCTCTCTCGCACAATTAATAAACACTTGTTGACCATAAAATGAAGTTCCCATTGACTGGTGCACTTCAAAACTTCCTAGTACCTCACACAATCCAGGGGCTGTGTTTGTGGTAAATATCAAAGTTGATAGGGCAACAGTTGGGTTTCCTCCCAAATTTAACCCTCTTCACAATCTATAAAACGGGGAAGTTTTGCCACACAAAAAGCAACAAAGAAAAGAAGAAGAAGCAAAAAAAAAAAAAAAAAATCATGAAGGCTGCAGGCTCATTGGGTGTGATTGTATGCTTGTTCTTGGTGGTGGTTGGTGTTTTGGTTGAGGTGGTTCCAATGGCAGAAGAAGAAGTAAAAAAATAATATTTTTACCATTCTCTATCTTTTGCTTTATATATCTATATATATATAGCAAAAGGCAGAGAATGGTGAAACATTCAAAATACCAGAAAATGCCCTTAGTTAATGCAAACATTAAGAATTGAAATTATTAATTAAATGAGGATAATATGGTAAATTCACACTTTTTCATATTTTAAAAAATTAAAATTAAAAGAAAAATCAGATAATGGCTTATTTGTATGGAACACAACTACCCATTATCTTTTTTAATTCTAAAATAAATTTTAATTTTTTTAAAAAAAGCCTCTCGCAGGTGCGGAAGCGCGTGCAGAGAAGCTAGTAGCAAAGAAAGCGTTTGTGACACCACGGTAGAGAACTGTTATATATACATTCATTTATAGTGGTTTTTTTTTATAATTAAGTTTTCTTTTAAAGATAAAAAATTGATTAGCCATTTAATCATCATACCGTACGTACATAGGATTATATTAGTGTTTTTATTGAACGTCAGTGTTCATCCATTTATAATTCATTAGATTTAAGTGACCAGTAAGAAATTTACTTATTTTTTTCAAGAATGATGTGTGAAGAGAGCATTAAAAAATAGAGATATAGTTCGGATCATGAAATCTCATTGCGTGTACATATGTATAAAATATATGCTAATGTTTATGCTGTATTAAGTTATATATAGTGGTGCATGAATTTGAAATTTGTTTGATACAATATTGTTCGCTGTTACTTATTTTATGCTGATGGAGTAGAGGTTAATTATCTCCAATTAACTAACTTTGATTAATAACTAATTTCTTTTTTTTTTTTTTTCTAGAAGCATCTGCTCTCCACAAAAAAAAAAAAAAAAGGAATATGGCAGAGAACTCGGGACAAAAGATATCTTGGAATGTTATCGCTAATTTTCCAAAAAAAAAAAAAGAAGATATCTTGGACTGTGCTCATTCTTTATATATTTTCTGAGAAGGAAGGCATTAATTGCTTTGTTCCTTCCAACTCCAAGCGCGATAAAAGCCTTGTATACCGAAAAACAAAAGAGAAAAATAAAAGCAATCAAAAGCGAAATCGTAAAGCGGATGCTTGTCCATATACAAGTAGAACTCATGAAATGTGACTCATGAAATAACAAGTTATCATTATGTTCTCCTGTCAAGTCAAGTTGATCGTACTTGGTTGTCTAAAGTAACAGGAAACTTCAAAATGACGACGTTTAAAGTCCTAAGCTAGGTAGCCCAATTGTACCCAAAAAGCAATCAAATTGCTAAATTGTGCAAGCCATGCTTATGATTGTGCTGTGCTCTGCTCATGAAATGTGATTCATGAAATATATGCTTACCTATCAAGTTATCACTTTGTTGATCTCCTGTCATGTTCATCCTCATACTTCTTGTTGACGCTGGGCACTTGCCGAGCCCATCCGCCCAATAGAATCTCGACACGTGGACTTCATAGGATACCTACGTGACTCTACGTCAATAACAAGACCCTCTCTGACTACCAACCCGCCTCACCTCGTAAAATGTGCCCTGTCCCTTCACATTCATCCTCATACTTGTTGTCCGACAGAGGAAGACAAAGCTGGTACGTACGTAGTAGTATAGTAATTTATTTATATTCCTCCTCGTCATCACTTATCAGCCTTCTTGTGTGCATTCTCCTACACTAGAGGCCTTGTAATTGGGGCTGGGCGAAATCTGGTTTAATCCTGTTTTGACCTAAAATTATTGGGAGAATCAAACCAATTTGGACCTGTCCGCTTCTTGCGGTTTTTCAGTTTGGGCCTGAGTCCAAAATTTTATTCAATAAAACAGGCTTGAGCCAATTTCATTTCACCTTCTTCTGTTTTCAGCCTTGTCTTAAGCCCATTGAAATTAATTTTTCCTAATAGAACTTTTCTGTATTCATTTTCTAATAGGCCGAAGCCCAAATTCATCCCCCAACAAACTTTTAACACTTAGACCAAAAAGAAAAAAAAATGCAAACAGTGTTTGCGTAAACTAAATCCATTTTTTATTTTTTCTTAATGACTTGAATATTAAGAAAGATGCTTGATTTGACCCAATTACAAAACCCATTTGCCCAAAATCTAAAGGTAAATTGTCTGCCATCTATAAGAGCAAAGCACTAATGGTTAGTCTAGAAAACAAGGATGTCATTCATACGTCTTTTTGGCTTCTACTTTCAATTACACCAAATATTGTTTGTAATTTGCCTAATTGGATGGGTTCTCTTCTGCCGGCAAATTGAGACTTGTGATGAGTCATTCAGGTCAGGTGCAAAGTGGACCACAGCTAATCTAGATGTGATATGTAGGGGGTATCTTGGAGACTCGCCTGCATCCCACATGTATGCGCTCCAAATTGTCTCATGTGTAGTTAAATCCGTCAATTTTTCTTTCAAATTGATGGCTATTCTTTATCTATTCAGTAGACATTGCTAGCAAAAAATAACATAAAATATTAGAGCATCCATAATGGGCTCTCTAAACCACATATTTAGAAAAATTTTAGGGAGGAATTGGAAAAATACTACTCCAATCATGCTCCTTATCCAACACCTAAAATATGAAGACTTCTAGAAGCTCCTAAATATGATGAGAGAGGAATGATTCCTAGTGGCTTCCTATAATTTAATGCTGCTTTGTTTTATGCATAGTTTAAACTTTTAGTTAATTTTAACTATTTTTTTTTTTAACAAAATATAATTTAGTGGCTTCCTATAGTTTAATTCTTTTTTGTGTGCTCGAAGTTGGACGAACTTCTCACTACGCCTTACTTCAAAGAAGTAGAAAAACTCCAGCAAAGTTAAGCCCAACCTAAAGAAGTGATTTAGATTCCCAAAGCATATCATAGCATGGTAGACGTTTGGGTTACACTGGCTGGGAGCGCACTTCATGGCATGGAACACTTTCTTGAAGAATCTTGACAAAGGGAACTTGAAACCCAAAGAGAAATAGAATGAATGAAACGTGATGATCCTTGCGTCCGAGTCGTTCGGATCCACAAGAGCCACGTCATCTATCAAAGGCTCTGCGAACCTCACATGCACATTGCTGGGTATGGCAGATAAGAATTGGATCGCCACTTTTGAAATTGTGTCTCATCCATAATGTTGTGCAAGTTGGCCATGAACCTCTTCTTATGAACCCTAGAGCCACCCCACCCCACAAATATAAAGGCACTTGTGAACCAGATGATCGACTTCCTTCCTCAGACGACATGACAGCTGAGCAACTAAGAAAAAAGAAAGAGTGGAAGCATATCAAAGTCGCAAGTCAGGAATTGCAAGTCAATACTGCAAAAGAAAAAAAAAACTACGTAGCTTGCAGCTCAAAAAAAATAAAAAAGGCCCATTCGGCCTGAGCCGCAAGCACAACCCAAGCCACAATCACGGTCCAAGCAGCAAATGCAGACCAGAACAGCCTCAGAATGCGGCACCAGCAAGGCCCAAGGCACCAGAGCACCCCGATCTGCTTTGGCGCCCACACCTTGTCGACCTGCAGCTCGGTCGGGCTCGACCCATCAAGCCTCGGTGCGGTCTGGGTTCTAGCGCCTGCTCCAGCAACAAAAAAATTGAGGGAAAAACAGCTGCATGAGCCACAGCCGTGTGGTCGCCGTGCAACCAGCTTGAGGTTGGTTCCCCCAACACGGCAGCTAGCGCAAGACACCAGCCGAGGCCAACAGCTGCTCGCAATCCAGGCGACAACCCACAAGCCTTGCTGGCTAGTCCTTGCTGAGAACAGAAGAAGGAAAAAAAAAAAGCTTCCCCTGGAATATAGGGTAGCTCTTCTCCTCCACGACAAAAATTGTCTCCTCCAAAATCTTTCACTTCACATAAGTTAGAAAGTAGAGGAAGATGAAATTGCAAGGTGTAGAGTCAAGAAGAGGAGCCCTTATTTATATAGATATTTATAAAAATACCCAATCCTAGACATTTATTTATAAAAATACCCAAGCACTATTTAAACATAGAAACATACCCAAAATGAGTTTTGGGTATGTGTGTAATGATGGGTTTTGGGTATGTTTATAAATGGGTTTTGAGTGTGTGTAATGATGAGTTTTTGGTATGTTTATAAAGTGTTTTGGGTGTTGGGTATTTTTATAATTTCAGCCCTCATTTTGGGTATTTTAGTGAAACTCCCTTATTTATATTGGTCGGACATCCTTGATCAAGAAGGAATCTCAAAAGCCTATTCCAATCACGAGCCCAATTCCAAGATGGAAACAAAAATCCTCCTCCAGCCTGAAGCCCAATTCACAAAAAGAACCCAACTCACATAAGGAGCCCAAATACAATTAGGAAGCCCAATAAATATTTCACATCTCCTCCATGCCATGCAGAAACTGGGAGGGCATTTGTGGAACATGAATTTTGGCAACAAATCACAAGGTGACATGTGGAAAAAGGAATATTCCTTAAGTCAATTAATTATCCTAATTAAATAAGATTTAATTAGATAATTAGTTTTTATTTAAAATAGGAATATCTCCCTAAATCAAGGATGAAGATTTCCACAAAATCAACTTGATTAATCCTATCACCTATTTTTGGATAAGAATAATTCCAATTAAATGAAGAATTATTCTTCAAATCCTAGCCAAACAAGGGGACTGACTATAAATAAATGGTATCTCACCACACTTGAGGTAATTCTAAAACCCCAACAAAATTGCTCTCAACTCTCTCTCTCTGACACACACGGCCACGCGCCTCCCATATAGGTGCAGTGCCCCTCAGGGCTTTGTAGTATTTTTTTTATTTCTGTCTTTGGGTCAAAATTCTGATGCTGTCGCATCTACACGTATACTAGGTTGGCCTGTGTGGATATTGTCGTCGGCATACACTAACTACTATGCAACTAGAGGGGGGAAGCGTTTGTGGAGAAAAAGCAAGAAGTGTAAGTACTTCTTTTTAACCCTAAGCCCTAGTTCTTATCTTTTATATATGGCATACAATTATGAGAGATCAGGCATATTATTTGGTAAAAACAATTTTTGTTTATTCTTCATCTTTTTATTCTTGAAGTTAACATTACATCATATGACTTAGTTTTAATTAGGGCACACACTTCTTACATTAACCTCACCGCACTCTGGAAACAAATTTCAAACAAGACACACTGAAACCAATAATTGTTTCCTCCCAAAAAAAGAAAAAGAAAAGAAGACTATATTGGAAAAACACAATTTTAATTATAGCGGCAATAGATGATCGAGTCGAGTCCCAGTTAAGTTAATAGTGTCTATATTCCTTGTAGCTACGCTGTGGAACCTTTCCGAACATGACCCTTATGAGATCATAGTAGAGGGGCAACTGGGCAAGAGCGAAAATGGTAACCGGCAAGCAAGTCGCTGCATATAATGGATATGCCACATATCTCAGTTGTCGATCAAGGAGAAAAAGATGGCCGGTACAAAATGAGACTAACACGGATGCTATCGATGCGAAGAGTGATGTTAAACCCAGCAAAAGTTTCCGGGGCAAGTTGATGGAAAAATCATGTGCTTCGTATCGAGATGTAATAATGGAAAGAAAGAAGACCAAGGCAGTTACTGACAAGCAGAGAGAAACCAGTGATGAGATGGTGAAGGCATCGAACGCTGGCTTGTCTTTGAAAACCGGTTCACCCGTTTCATTATCGAGTCCTCCTGGTACAGTTGCTGATGTTGCAAATGCAACAGTAGCAATGAGCGCAGCGACGACAGAGCATGACTCGGAGGTTTTGACGAGCCAATTACTGCCTTCTTTTTGCAGAGGTTTGTGTGAAGTTGTGAAGATCTCCTTGGGTGTCTGACCTTCAATGTTGGAGCGAACAGATAGATGGGATGGCATGGAAGTTTGGACAAACTGCATGCATGCAAGACAAAGATTTAACTTTACTCTTCGAAAGGTCGATCATGTACAATCAAAGATTAATCAAAGCCTATAGTTATAATACTAATCAAAGAGTAATGTTGATATTAAGATGTCCATTAATCAAACCCTATCATATATACATAATTATAGGCCCGAGATATATTCCCAATTTCTTGCACATAGTAATTGAATAGGACCATCTAGTTTTCAAATCTTTATTCAAAAAGCAGACATGAATTTAGTCAAGTTGGCTACAGCTGATGTGCTCCTACTTTGCAACCGAGTTCGAATTCCCCTCCCCGTAATTTAAATTAAATTAAAGTAGAATATCATTTGTATAAATAGGAAAAAAAAATTAATTAAAAAAGATTTAATTATTTGATCATTATCATGAACTTTCAGTGTTTAGTTGAAATATTGCATTTTGATCATGATAAGATGTTTGAATGATTTTCAATTTTCCTAATTTTTGTTTTAAACGATGATAGTTGAAAGAAGGCTTAAATATCTATGGTTCAGAGCGTCCCCCTCCCCCTCCCTAGCAAATGACAAAAAAAAAAGCATTAAAATTAATAAATACATAATTGTCAATCCCCACAAGCTATTCTCATTATTGCTTGCCAACAAAAGACTAGTACTGAAAAATGTAGTGTAAAGTAGTTAGATATCGATAGCGTACATACCGTGAACCACTTGAGTTCCCACTGCATTTGTAGTGCGGCACCTGGAGTAAGCCATGGCCGATAACTTCCATATTTAGCAGCAAGATGCAATGCATTGTTACCTGTCTTGTCCACCTGACGTAACAAGCTTTCGATTTGCTTCTCTCTCTTTAGCAGCAATTTGTAAACATGGGGTTGCCTGTTCTCAACTGCCAAGAGTGCAACATTCTTGTTTTCTGAGTCCACATCCTGGATAGCCACTGGATAATGTTCTAAGATTTCGTCAACCATTTCACTTACTCCCATCTTTGCTGCAATTAATATAGGTGTTTGCCTTTTCACTTTCGCATCAGTTTCATTATTCTTATCTTTGTCTTTCTTCTTATCACTTGTACTTTTAGGGGTGTATTCAATTGGGATTTTAAAAGACTATTTTAAGATAAATAAGTCTTGTGGTATTCAATTAAGATTTTTAAATAATCTAAAAAGTCTTGGGGTATTCCATTAAGACTATTAGGATTTTTTAAAGAGGGTTACTAAATCTGGTGGTATTCAATCAAGACTTTAAACAAGTAAAAAAAAGTCTCATGGTATTCAAAAATTTGCAAATTTTGAAGGATTTTTTAAAATAAGGAATGTGTGAGATTTTTTAGTGAGAGGTATAAATACCAAACCCTATCTCAAATCCCACCTCAACCCATCAGATTTTCACGTGGGACTTTTTTTATTCATTCCTTCCTCACCTTGACCTCCACCCAAGCAGTTGTGCACTGGCCCTGACGACCAAACCACCAATACCTAGAGCTACTTGCTGTTGGGTGTAAGCAACGACCTTCCTTCCATCCCCATCTCCCTCTCTGTTGCATAATAAAATCTTGTGAATTCTCCATCACCTTCAACCCCCCAATTCACCAATAAAAATCTCAACTTTGTTCTCTGATTTTTCTGTGGTGGGGCAGTGGGGCGATGGGATGACGAGATAGAAGACATGGAGGGGCACATAGAGAGTTGTTTTTCTGTTTTTTTTCCCTCTGATTCTAATTCACCAATAAAAATCTCAATTTTGTTCGATGACATGTTTGATTCTAGCTCTGTTGATTCTCCGTCATGCACAGAAATAAGAAGTGGGTTTGTTGCCAATGTGTATATTGGAAGATCTTTGGTAAGTTTTATGGTAGATGCAGTGAGTTACAGACTGCCTATAGGGCGTTTGATGAAATGCCTGTGAGAAATGTGGTGTCGTGGACATCAGAGGAACCTGTGCAATTGGAGCCAGAGTGTGGCGACATGTTAACAATTGCACATGGGTAGAACAACCTGTGAGAAATGTGGTGTCGTGGGGTTTAACAACTGTACTTGATGTTAACAAAAGTGACTCAAATGGAGCTGTCTTGGGTAGGCTTCATGAGGATTGTGGAGAGCTCCTTTCTGGTTATCAGAAGGCTTGACCATGTGCCAAGGAGCAGTAATGAAGTAGCCCACAGACTTGCAAGATATGCTCTGACATGTGGTCAAGATTATGTTTGGGTCGAGGAACCCTCTGTTTTGATTCATGATATTTTGTTTTAATATTGTACCCCTATTTGAGTTTCAATGAAATTTCGTCTTTTATCAACAACAAAAAATAGATTTTGATACAATGTTAACGGTTCATTTTTAATAAGGGTCTATTGTTTCTAAAAAAATCTTATTTCGACCCCGAAAGAAATCTACGTGGTCCTTTCAAATCTTATAAATCATATTATTGAAATCTTTAAAATTCATAAGTAAAAAATCTTGATTATAGAAATCTATTAAAAAAATCCTATAAGTAACTATATTCTGCTTAAATCCGCAAGACTTTTTTTAATCCTAAATAGTCTTTTAAAATCTCAATTGAATACACCCCTTACTCTCCTCCCCTGATTCGGTAACAGGTTTATTAGGAACTTCTTCAAAACTTTCATCATCCACTGCTCGAGTTTCTCCGGGAGTTTGTTCAGACATGTATGAAGAAGTATTCTTAACCAATTCCTTCATGACCTGAGTAGCCCATTTATGTCGCCTTTTCTCGCCGTTGATTTTGTCTATGCTCAAAATTCCTAGAAATACAAATGACACTCTAAATTAAAAGAACTTTCCCCCTCGACCCCCCCTGGGGGTGAAAGAAACCAAACTCAAGAAGGAAGAAAAAAGATGAGAGATAGAACTGTAGAGCAATTGAAACAACAAATGTACAGGGGGTAGACTTTCTCAAGTCTATTTACAGAAAATAAGCAATACAAGGTAAGTACAGTAAATCTCATATATGCCAGAATAAATTATGAATCAATTCTAGCTGATATGCCGTTGGTCTTGTGATGAAGAGTCTGCCAAGGCTGATTTTGGGGGATCGACTGATTTCATGGGATTATCTGTAGTGGTATTCTCTTTTGGGGTGGGAGGGGGGATCATGGTATGGTATACATCTAGATGTGGCAAGTTTATTAGGTGAGATAAAACATTGGTACAAATATAAACGAAAGTGTAAATGGATTCACCACAAAGTTTTGATACTGACCACTTGGCAAAAAACGATCGATCTCTACCAAGGCCTTCGTGATGATTAAGCATAAAAAGTTAACAAATGAGGCATAAATATAATTGGGATGACTTTTTCTTTCCTGCTCCGGTCGTTGGTTCGTAGCTGCAGTTTAAAAAACAGAAAAAATGCTTAATTTTATCAAGATACTCGTAATATCTTAGAGCTGTTATAGAGTTATTTTCACAAATGGTTTCTGAGTCCCCTCTCTCTCTCTCTCTCTCTCTCTCCCCCACACAAAATTGACCCAACTCCCCCGCGTTATGGTACCCAACTTACCTTGTGGGGGATTCTCTGCATCTCTAGCAGCTTCGTTTTTATTTCCTCTCTTAGTTGGACTGGGAGAACAACATATATTTCGCCATGAATTAGCTGGAAGTGGAGAAACTATATTAGACTTGTGGTAAATATGTGTGGTGGTGATGAAAAAGCGTATAAATTGGAAGTGACTAGCACTCACTTAATGTTTGATCAGATTTTTTTTTTGTTTTTGGGTCAAGGGATGTTTGATCAGATTCAGAACTCATATTGATATTGCTTTCTGGTTGTTTCTCTTGGGGACAAATTTTCTTTATGTCCTCTTCCCCTTTTAGCTCTTCAACAATCAAACCTGAGAAATGAAATGGAGAATTTTCTTTGGACGGAAGTAAAGTTGCAAGATATAATTAACCAAGGTCCCTTCATGGGGAAAAAAAGCACTAATTAAGACATCCCTAATAAAAGTTATTTATGACAAAACTTAGGCTAAAAGTCACTTTTGGTCCCTGTAGTTTGGCACTTAAACCACTTTTGACCCTGTAGTTTCAATTCCGTCAATTTTGACCATGTAGTTTCATATTTGTAGCAATTCAAGGACAAGTTAATATTCCTGTCAATTTCTTTGATGGTGCAAGGGGCACTTTCGTCAACCCAAAATCCTTGAGCATAAAAGCTCGTCTGAAACTACCCTAATTTCATATTATGGCTTGAAATTGGTCATTTGGGTTTAGGGTTCTTCAAAAATTGGGATTACTGGTTGAATTTCGAGCCCTAATATGAAATGGAGAGAATTTCAGACAAGTTTTTACGCTCAAGGGTTTTGAGTTGAAGAAATTGCCCCTTAAACCGTCAAAGAAATTGACAAGAATACTAACATGTCCTTGAATTGCTACAAATACGAAACTACAATGGCAAAATTGACGGAATTGAAACTACAGGGTCAAAAGTGATTGAAGTGCCAAGCTAAAAGGACCAAAAGTGACTTTTGGCCCAAAACTTAAAAGTACAATGACCTTTGTTTGTTTAGATTATTGTTAACAATTCTAGTCATTCTTCTGAGAAAGTTATTTAGTATAATCATTGATTTACTAATTAGTATGCGATACTTAATTAGAGGGACTGAGTTTTTCTTCTGGAAACATGAATAACACACCCTTATTATAATCAAACTATATATATATTTTGTCTTCAAAAAACAAGTACATGTACACACAAATATATATATATATATAAGCATTATAGATGTATATATGTGTCCAAATCGTCTATTTTTCAAGTCTTCATTCATAGATCATGCTTATGAAAAATCAGGCAAATTGAAAATCATTAAGGCACCTAGTTGATACCAACAAAATAGACGAACACAGTACTTTAAGAAAACACTATAATAACAAACCATCTAATTGAGTAAACAAATGGTTTCAGATTTAAGTGATTTTTTGCAGAGATGATCTTTAAAGGAATATCTAAAAAATAGACGGTTCAGATCATTGAAATACAATATATATACCTAAAAAGGGTCATATATAAAATATCATCATAGTTCTTTCTTTTCATAAGTTTGTCCCCTGAAAGCCTCGTAATTACGAAGTGAGACATGAGAATGCAAAGTGCAAATCCATCATGCATGTGTATGTGTTGTATACCATGAATTAAATATCTAAAAGCTTGACTCTTGATCATAATCGATAGAGATTCTTACATTTGTATATGAGACGATCCAACGGCCTAAGGCGGCTACTGCTATTGAATGCTGATGGAGTATTGGCGAGAATATGCAGCGGAGAGAAGCCACTCTCATTCATATAATTAACAAGGTGTGGGTGCCACAGAATGATCTGGAATGCCAAACCTATATATTTTAAAACGAAATTAATAATAAAAATGAAATAAAGTTAAAAAATTATATTTGAGAAGTGGGTGTAGGCCACACACTTACTCAAGTATTCACCGGAGATAGCTGCATGGAGAATGGTATCACCATTTTTTGTTCTAAACGAATGGCAGTTTTGTTCACAGTGAGAATGAAGGCAAAAAAAAGCCTTTTCCTTTCCATGAAGAGCTGCTAAGAAGAGAGGGGTTTCATTCTCATGGTTGCGAGACGACACGAGGTCGGGGTCTATGGTGGTCATTGCATGGCACATTTCCACATCCCCAATTGTAGCGGCTAAATGGAGAGGTGTGTTGCCTTTGTCATTTTCTATTTTCAAGATGTTGGACTTGGATGCACAGTCTCCAATGATTTCCAACAACTGCAACACAATTTTTGTCAGGCCATACGAAGCAGCGATATGTAGAGCAGTGTCCCCCGCTCTGGTGATCTTCATCTTTTGAACTTCGGAACTCTGTGATCTATAGGCCTCCTTAACCTCTTCCCATTCACCTTTCATGGCGTTTAGGAACAGGATTTTGCCCCATACCTCCTGTGACATGAGAAAGGCCACTTCCTCCTGTGAAGACCGTGGCATTTTGGAACAAGCTAAAGTCCACTGCAG
>NW_018921259.1:25203-46229 GCF_002207925.1 Prunus avium
CCCCCCCCCCCCCCCCCCCCTCTCTCTCTCTCTCTCTCTCTCAAAGAGGAGGGGAGGAGAGCACTTAAATTGAAAGAAGAACGTAAGCACATGTCACAAGAGAACTTAGCTCTCATCATTTAGGCATATTTTTCAATATCTTTTGTTTATTCCTTGTTTCCTTTTATTATTAAATTCTTCTTGTCTCTAAAGTATTTTTGATTTTCTATCACGTTTTGGCTGCTTAGAAATCATGTTTCAATCATATGACAATATCAAGGAGTCAAGATACCCTTAATAGTTGACTAGGCATATAAGGATTCATTTGAAATTGTGATTGATAAAAATCTTCCTTTCTTAAATATCTCATCTCCTATTGGTTGGACTACATGTGACCAATCTTTAGAATAGGAAAAATACTTTCGTGATTTTCTGTCAAGCCTTAGAAATTAGAGATTTGGTTTTCAACGTATTTTCTTTCTTGTAAAGAAAAAGTCTATAAAATAAGACCTTTGTCTTCTTTGTTTAAGAGAGCTTTCACGATCATATTTTTAGTCCATAAACTTTGAAAAGCTGAGTTTTTATTTGAGATAAATAATCAAGTGTTTCATGTTTACTTGGTGATTTATCAAACACTTTTATATTCATATTGCATTCATTTGCATAGTTCGGTGACTCATATGGTTGAGGGCACTAAGACCGTGGTGATGGTTTTTCTCCGGTGAGCTTGAATTTATCGTGACCATTATCAGATTCAACATAAGAAGAGTTTGAAGAACTCCGGCGAGCTTGAAGCAATCGTGACCAGTATTGCGTTCAACATAATGAGCGTCAAAAGATCATCCCATGACAAAAGTTGAGTTACAAAGAAGTCAGTAAACATTATCGAGAATGTGTATAGGATAAGTGTGTGAGTATTTCTTGTACTCTGTTGGGGTCTTTTTCTTCCAGCAGCCAGACGAATGGGCTTGGGCTGCTGTAAAGGATGAGCGGATGAGGTTGCCCTTGTTTCTAAGTTCAAAGACCAGGCTCCAAGAGAGTTTTGAAAGGAGTAGTGACAACCTTAGAAAACACCTTGGATTCTTTCACCAATCAACCAAATAAACGTGACAAATTAGCAATGGAATGACTTGGCATGAGGAGCTTGTGGCATGGGAGCTAAGCTTTCACAAGTTTAGCAATTTGAGAGAGAGAAAAGCATGAGTTTAGCATAAACAGAGAGAAGGCTGTGAATTCCTATGAGGAACAGGGGTTCTAAGGAAAGGGAAGTGATTCTAAGAAGGTTGGATAAGGGGGGAGAGAGATGAGGAGAAACGATGGGTGGTTTAAGTAATTTCAGCTTGACGAAAAGTCTGTCAAGATCTGGAATAGCTTGCCAAAAGAGAAAATTGGAGGAGATGGAGAGTTGTGGCTCGAAATTGAAGGGTTCTAGAGGTGAGAGATGATGCTTGCTCTCTAGGTCTGGTTTGCTTGCCTTCGATTGAGTTGTCTTTAATGGGTAGAAGACACTCCCTTTTATAGCCGATGGAAGCTCCTCCTTCCCAAGAAACCCTAAAAGCTTTTCTCCAATTTTCCCAAGTCTCCCCTTCCCTTTTTCTTCTCTCCTTTCGATTCATCCTCTTTTATGCAATTTTCCTCAGTCCAAACACACCAAGACAAGGTTTTTGGGAGCTCTAAAGCCTTCCCGCAGCTGCTCCAGCGTTGAACTCCTATTTTTGGTTATCATCTCACCTTCTTTCCTTCCCTCTTCTATGGCCAGACCTGGTGGGAGAAAGAAATTGGTAAGGGCGCTGGTCTGAATGGTGTTTTGCTCAAGTATCCTTTGGTTTTTTGGATGGCTTGTGTTGGGATTTGTCTTTAGCCATGTGCTGGAGGCTCCCAGCAGTCCACTCACATGGGTAGCTTTGGTTTTGTCGTTGTTTTTGTTTCCAGCTAAGTGCTGGAGAGATGGCAAATATTTTCCTTGGTTACTTGGGCCTCTCTAAGGTGATGGGTTAGCCCATTAAGGGGATGAGCTAATTTCCTAAAGTGATGGGCTATTTTATTAAGGTGAAGGGCTAATTTTTCTAGAGTATTGGGCTTCCTTTTCTCTCTCTTTTATGCTTACCCACATATTTGGGCTCAAGAAATGGGCTTGAGGTTTGGGCTCCCAAGAAACCCAAAACTTCCATTTCTCGGCTCATCAATGGGCCTTATGAAAGCTTGTTACCATCTATACCACAACCCACTCAGCAAGCCCCGAACATTTGCGTGGCTTGGGCCCACTTAAGCTTGTAGCGTGGCTAGGTATAAAATAATGATCTTCCGCTTAGCATGGCATGTCGATTGGCGTGCTTGAATTTTATCGCCTTTGAAAAGGGATATAATGCTTGACGGGATAATTAGCATGGGCTCGTAGAGCTATGGCATTTTATAGGCTCATCTTGGTTTTTATTTAGCATGACAGATTATTTATTTGGCATGACACGTGGACTGTGGCCCGTGCGAGTGTGTGTGACGAACTTTTGCGTGCTCCAAATTGGGTCTTTCCTTAATAAAGTGTCGTACTGGGCCGAGAATTTATTTGGGCCCAACCCTTGATTTTTTGGGCCTCAACATACTCATCGTTTTATAGTGGATTTGTGTTGGACTGAGGAGTCCGGTGAATTTTCCCCAAAGGTGAGGTTTTATCACGTAAAATAATTCTCTGTGTGATCCTTTATTTTATATTCAGCATGTTTCAGGATTGATAAGCCATATCAATCTTACTACCGAAGTTTATTTATATTTATTGATAGCCTATTCACCCCCTCTAGACATTCTTAGTCATTCTACAGATAATTTCAAGAAGAAGGGTAAAAGTACTACCCTAATTAACCCTAGTTTAATTATCTTTTAATATATGTCATCATGCATATGGCATATAATGATGAGATCAGGCATTATTTGTAAAAACAATCTTTGTTTATTCTTCATCCTTTTATTCTTGAACATACATATATCTTAGACTGGGTTTTACATTATACTTCTTACAAAAGCCTCACCTCACTCCGGAAACAAATTTCAAACCACACACTCAAACCAATTAATACTTGTTTCCTCAAAAAATAAAAATAAAAACCCACACACTTGGAAAACACACAATTTATTTATAGCGCCAAATAGATGATCGAGTCCCACTTAATTAGTGTCTATATTCCTTGTAGCTGCGCTGTGGAACCCTTCTGAAGATGACCCTTATGAGATCATAGTAGAGGGACAACTGGGCAAGAGCAAAAATGGTAACCGGCAAGCAAGTCGCTGCATATAATGGATATGCCACATGTCTGAGGTGTCGATCAAGGAGAAAAATATGGCCAGTACAGAATGAGACTAACACGGCAGCTATGGATGCGAAGAGTGATGTTAAACCCAGCAAAAGTTTCCGGGGCAAGCTGATGGAAAAATCATGCGCTTCGTATCGAGACGTAATAATGGTTAGAAAGAAGACCAGGGCAGTTACTGACAAGCATAGAGCAAGCAGTGACGAGATGGTGAAGGCATTGAACGCCGGCTTGTCTTTGAAAACGGGTGAACCAGTATTATCATCGAGCCCGCCCGGTACAGATGCTGATGTTGCGAAGGCAACTGTTGCAATGAGCGCAGCAACCACAGAGCATGATTCGGAGGTTTTGACGAGCCAATTACTGCCTTCTGTTCGAAGATCTTTGTGTGAAGTTGTGAAGATATCCTGTGGTATCTGACCTTCTTTGTTGTAGCGAACAGATGAGCGAGGTGGCATGTATTTTTGGACAAACTGCATCCATGCACAATAAAATTTAGATCATTTAAAACTTTATTCAAAGATTAATATCTGTTCAATTAATGACCTTATTGGTTTGAGTTAAGTCTCAATTGAAAAAGAAACTATTTCACTATTTGATTATCATTATAAAATTTAAGTGTTTAGTTGAAATATTGTATTATTCTTGATTTGTCTGAGTGATTGCAAATTGAAAATCATCAAGGCATCTAATTGGGACCAACAAAATAAACAAATACGGTGCTTATTAAAAACAAGTAAGATTATTGTTAGATAGCAACATTCTTGTTTTCTGAGTCCACATCGTAAATAGCCACTGGAAATTTTTCTAGGATTGTTTCCACCATTTCACTCACTCCCATCTTTGCTGCAATTAATATTGGTGTCTTCTTATCTTCCAATTTATTATCTTTGTCCTTCTTCTTCTTATCTTCCAAATTATCCTTCTTCTTGTCTTCCAAATTGTCATTCTTCTTATCTTCCTTATTGTCTTTCTTCTCTGTATGACTTGTACTTCCACTTGGCTCCTCCGGATCCAATTTGGTAGGATCAGGAACATCTCCAAATTTATGTTTATCGTCTGGAGTTTCTCCAGGATTTTGTACGACATTCTTGTATAAATTACTATGCTCAACCAATTGCTTCATGACCTGAGTAGCCCATATATGTCGCCTTTTCTCGTCTTGGATTTTATCTATGCTCCAAATTGCTAGAAATACAAATGATGACATTCTAAATTAAAACAACTTTAGCATGCCTGAGGGGGTTTCAAACAAATATGCGCAATTGATTTTTCTTAATGACATTAATTTTCTTTCATTTGGCTCCTTCAAATTAAGGAAGAGCTCCTCCTCAGAACAAATGGGATTTTTTCTTTTTCTTTTTCTTTTTTTCCCTTCAAATTCTATTAATTTTCTTTGTTTTGGAATTTGCCAAGTGTCAAAATTCTTTTTTTTTTATTTAATTTTTTTAAAGATGAGCTCCTCCTTACTTTTAATAAGCTCTTAAACCAAAGTGTAAATTAACGGATTCACCGCAGAGTTTGATAGTACTGACAATTGATCGCTACCAAGACAGCTGTGATTAAGTTGAAAAACTTAACACATGAGGAGTAAATATAATTGGGACGACTTTCTCTCCCATCTTCCTCTCGTTGGTTCATACCTACAATTTTGAAAAACAGGAAGGAAAACAATGCTAAAAAAGTTGCACATATTGAAATTAATGGGCATCCAAAAGTCAGTCTTAAACATTTTATCAATGTATTCGTAATGTCTTATAATTGAATTTTTTTCCTTGACAAGATGCACTTTAAATTTGTGCAGTTGTGATCACAGCAAATTTTAAGAATGCGTAAATATTCAGAGTTTTTATATTAAATTTCAATTTCAAGATTATCATGGAGTCAATGAAAATTCGGATTCGAGGATGAGTTTTTTCTGACTAGGGGGAGTTTGATATAGGGAAAATCAAGGGATTCTCATTATTAATGCTAAAATTTAATGTTATTATTTATTTTCCATGTTTACTTATTAGAGGAAGAAATTATAACCACTTGAAATTGAGAGAGAGGATGATAGGGGAGGATGGGAAGGAGGAGTAACAAAAGTGAAAACAAAAACTTGAAAGTGAAAACAAAAACTTGAAAGTGAAAACAATTTCAAATAAATTTCAATTTTTAGTTTTTGTTTTCACTTTTGTTAGTCCTCCCTCCCATCTGCTCCTCATTTTCTCTTTCAATCTCATCTCCACTCTCATCCTCACTTCCATTCTTCCTCTTTTTCATCTATACTCTAGCACAAAAAATGAAAAATGAAAACTAAAAACTAAAATTGAAATGGTTATCAAACGGGCCCTTAATTTTCAGTTTTCAATTTTTAAAAAAAAAAATTGAAAATTGAGAACATGTTTGGTAATAGATTTCGTTTTTTGTTTTCAAAATAGTGAAAATGAATTTTTTTTGCTTATGTGCTTCTGTTTAGGTTTATTTTCTCTATTTAAGAGATGTATTTTACAGTTTTAAGGGTTGTTTTCCATAGAAAACATCTTGGAGACACCATTCATGAGAAGTGATGATAAGGTTCACTACAAGTTCAAAGGACATTATGGTTACCCAACTTTACCTGGCATTGAGCTGCTCTTTTCTTGGGGATTCTCTGCATCTTCCTTTTTATTTCCTCTCTTAACTAGACTTAGAGAACAACACATCCTATTTCCACATGATGTAGCTGGAAATGGAGAAACTATATTATATTAGACTTGTGGTAAATATTTGTGGTGACGAAAAAGCAACGTATAAATTCGCTAAGTAGTGACTAGCACTCACTTAATTCTTGAGATTCAGAACCCCTATTGTCGATATTCCTTCCTTTTTTGCCGCGAGGACAAATCTTATTGTCAACTTCTGGCCCTTTTAGCTCTTCAGCAATCAAACCTGAGAAATGAAATGGAAAAACTTATTCGGACAGAAGTACAGTTGCAAGATATAGAGTAATTAACCAAGGTCCCTACGGTTGCAAGATATAGAGTAATTAACCAAGGTCCCTACAGTTGCAAGATATAGAGTATACTTGTATTTTCTATTTCGGTCCCCCCCAACTTTACAATTCTAGCTCCGCCTCTGGATTTACTGATTGTATGCAATACTTTTATTAGGGACTGAGTTTTTCTTCTGGAAACATGAATAACACCCTTATAATGATCAAACAAACTATATATATTTTTATTTTCTCTTCAAAAAACAGGTACATGTGTGATGTATGCATACTTAAAAAGGTCATAACATCATAGTTCTCTTTTTTAATAATTTTGTACCCTGAAAGCCTAGTAATTACGAAGTGAGACATGAAACTGCCAAGTGCAAATGCATTAGCATTGAATTACATGAATTAAACATCCAAAATCATACACCAAATAATAAAAAATAAAATCAGTAGAGATATTCTTACAATGGTAAATGAGACGATCGAACGGTCTAAGGCGGCTACTGCTTTTGAATGCTGATGGAATATTGGCTAGAATATGCAGGGGAGAGAAGCCACTCTGATTAATATAATTAACAAGTTCTGGGTGCCACAGAATGATCTGGAATGCCAAACCTATATATTTAAAAAGGAAATTAATAATAAAAAATGATATTAAGTTTAAAAAAAATAATATATATTTAAGAAGTAATAATAATGCTATTTGTGTCACATTTATTAATCATTTTGCTTAAAGTGAACCCCACCAATGTATATGAGATCCACTTGTATTCGAGATATGGTTAACAATGTGATGGCCACACACTTACTGAAGTATTCACCGGACATAGCTGCATGGAGAATGGTATCACCGTTCCTTGCTCTAAATGAATAGCATCTTTCTTCATCACAGTGACTATGAAGGCAAAGAAAAACCTTCCAATGCCCATTAAGAGCTGCCAAGAAGAGAGGGGTCTCGTCCTGATTATTGCGAAGCGACACGAGTTTGGGGTGTTTGGTGGCCATTGCATGACACGTTTCTACATCCCCAAGTGCAGCAGCTAAATGCAGAGGTGTGTTGCCTTCGTTATTTTTTTTCTTCAATATGTTGAATGCATTGTCTTCAATGGTCTTCAGCAATTCCAGCACAACATTTGTTTCTCCTTCCGAAACAGCAAAATGTAGAGCAGTGTCCCCCATTTTGGTGATAGACAAATCATGACCATTCTCTGATGATCTACAATAGATTTTCACAACTTCTTTCCATTTGCCGTTCATGGCATAACCGAACAGGCTATGGGCCACTTCGTCCACTCTCTCCATGTCTGGCCTCTTGCACTAGCTAGTCTAATGATTACGTGATATATATATATATATATAGCAAAGAAAGCGTTTGTGACGACACTGTAGAGAATTGTTATATATACACATATAAAAAATTGATTAACCATTTAATCATCATACCGTACGTATATAAAAATATATTAGTGTTTTTATTCAAACCTCAGTAGTGTTCATCCATTTATAATTCATTAGAGTTAAGTGACTAGTAATAGATTTACAATTTTACTTATTTTTTTGCAAGAATGATGTTTGAAAGGAGGTCCTAAAAATAGATATATAGTTCGGATCATGAAATGACATTGCGTGTATATATAAAAAGTATATGCTAATGTTGATGCTGTATTAAGTTATAGTGGTGCATGAATTTGAAATTTGTTTTGTACAATATTGTTCGCTATTACTTATGTTATGCTGATGGAGTAGAGATTAATAACTAATATTTTATTTTTTTCTAGAGGCATCTGCTCAAAAAAAGAAAAGAAAGGAAAATGTCAGAGAACTCGGGACAAAAGATATCTTGGATTGTGCTCATTCTTTATCCTAGTTTTTTCCTATTTTCCAAAGGTGCCTACTTTACTATTATA
This sequence comes from Prunus avium, assembly GCF_002207925.1. The sequence goes on from NW_018921259.1 coordinate 33,354, forward strand.
TATTTTCTCAGAAGGAAGGCATTAATTGCTCTTTGTTTGTTCCATCTAACTCCAAGCGCGATAAAAGTCTTGTATACCAAAAAACAAAAAGAGATAAAAATAAAAGCAATCAAAAGCAAAATCGTAAAGCGCATGCTTGTGCTGGACGTCAGTTTCTCCGTATACAAGTACAACTCATGAAATGTAGCCAGAGATGGATAAATGATTTCAAATTGGAGTGAGCTAAATTTACTTTATGCACATAGTTATTAACCTTGACAATACAAAGTGAAATTCATTGATAACAAAAGACTACACCTAAGAGCATCTCCAAGAAAGTCTTCAAATTTTAGCCAATTCTGGCTAAAATAGCTAGAAAGTCATTATAGCAAACTATTTAAAATGTGTTTTCTCCAGCAATGTTCTCTATTTTGACTAATCTCAAATATTTTATTATTTTCTTCTCTCTCTTGCAAATGAAATATATTAAAAGGAAAAGTTTAAAACCAACCCCACCAACCTTCCAAATCTCTCTCTCTCTCTCTCTCTCTCTCTCTTGCACAGCTTCCATTTGGCGAGGCTCACTTTCTCTCTCCTCCTTACTAAATGTAGCGAGCCAAAAGTTGGTTTTCTAAAATAAAGAGCCAAGTGGGGAGTTTGCTGCAATTAGGATTTTCCTTCTTTTTAGCCAAAATAGCTAGGGAATGAGAGGATAGCAACTCTCTTGGAGATGCTCTAATAATCATGATGACATAATGAGTTTTACCCCTAAAAACGCATCTAGTACATAGTTCTTTTCTATTTTCTACATGCAAGGGTGTGTGAAGTGAAGGAGGTTATATTTTCTACCAAAAAAGAAAATAGGATGGGTTGTTGTCGAACAAAAATAAAAGAAGCATGGGTTGCTTGTGTTTGGCCTTTTGGTCCCTTTTGTACCAAAAAGAAAAAAGAGAGAAAAAAACAAAGGTGAAGGAGGATTATGAGAGTGCAGAGCTATTTATTGGGTGGGATGGGTATATTAGTTTAGGCTTAAAAAGACAAGGTCACTGGGTTATAGTCCAAGTTAGTGAAAGAATAGGCCCGTCCTGAATATGACTCATGAAATATGCTCGAATAACAAGTTATCATTGTGTTCTCTTGTCAAGTCAATTTAATCGTACTCGTTGTCTAAAGTAACAGGAAACTTCAAAATGACGACGTTTAAAGCCCTAAGCTAGCTAGCCGAATTGTACCCAAAAAGCAATCAAAAGCTAAATTGTGCAAGGCATGCTTATGCTTGTGCTATGCTCTGCTCTTGATGATACTCATGAAATATATGCTTTACATATCAAGTTATCACTTTGTTGATGTCCTGTCACGTTCATCTTCGTGCTTGTTGTCCAACAGAGGAAGACAAAGCTGGTACTTTTTTTAAAATTCCTCCTCGTCATCACTTATCAACCTTCTTGTGTGCATTCTCATACACTAGAGGCTTTGTAATTGGGGCTGGGCGGTTTGGTTTGATCCAATTTTGACTTAAAATTATTAAGAGAACTGAACCAATCTGGACATGTCCAATTCTTACGGTTTTTTGGTTCGGGCCTAAACCCAAAATTTTATTCAGTAAAACAGGCTTAAGCTCATTTCATTTTCTTCAGTTTTCAGCCTTATCTTAAGCCCATTAAAATTAATTTTTCCTAATAGAACTTTTCAGCATTCGTTATCTAATAAGCCCAAGCCCAAATTCATCCTCCAACACTCAATTAGCTCCGAAAATTAAATTTTATTAAAAATTATGAGAATCTTTTATGTACATTGTTCTTGTTAGTAAACTGGACCTAGCTTTTATGTCAATATGTATTCATGTTATTGTGTGGTGTGGTGTTAAGAAATTACGTACCAACATTAGTTATAATGCTATAAGCATCAATTTTTCCTTAATCAAATTCCATATTATACATGGATATATATTAGGTCTGCCAGTGTGGATATTGACATACACGTTTGCACATTTTTCACATGAATCTCCCCTTGACTAACTAGTATGCAACTAGAGGGTGTTTGTGGAGAAAAAAACTGGTGAAAAATCAGTCACAGAAGAAGGGTAAATGTACTACCCTAATTAACCCTAGCTTAATTATCTTTTAATATATGTCATCATGCATATGGCATATAATTATAAGATCAGGCATTATTTGTAAAAACAATCTTTGTTTATTCTTCACCCTTATAATGATCAAACAACTATATATATTTTTATTTTCTCTTCAAAAAACAGGTACTTAAAGAGGTCATATCATCATAGTTCTCTTTTTAAATAATTTTGTCCCCTGTAAGCCTTGTAATTACGAAGTGAGACATGAAACTGCCAAGTGCAAATGCATTAGCATTGTATTACATGAATTAAACATCCAAAAGCTTGATCATACACCAAAAAATAAAATCGATAGAGATATTCTTACATTGGTATATGAGACGATCCAACAGTCTAAGGCGGCTACTGCTTTTGAATGCTGATGGAGTTTTGGCTAGAATATGCAGGGGAGATAAGCCACTCTGATTAATATTATTAACAAGTTTTGGGTGCCACAGAATGATCTTGAATGCCAAACCTATATATTTAAAAAGGAAATTAATAACAAAAAATGATATTAAGTTAATATATATATATATATAAGAGAAGTAATATTAATGCTATTTGTGCCACATTTATTGATCATTTTGCTGAAGTGAACCCTACTAATGTATATAGGACCAGCTTATATTCAAAATGTGATCAACAATGTGATCATTTTGGCTCGCTATTATTTTTTTTATGCTGATGGAGTAAAGATTAATTCTGTCCAATTAACTAACTTTGATTAAGTATCTTATTAGACCGTTTAAACTAACTTTTCTTAAAAAATTAAAAAGAAAAAAGAAAAAAGGCAGACAAAAGATTATCCCGGGGAGTGATGAGCTTATTCTTTATCCTACTTTCCAAAGGGGTGCTTCCTATTATATATTTTCCGAGAAGGAAGGCATTGCTTGTTCAAGCGATAAAAACCTCTTGTACCCAAAAGCAATCAAAAGCAAAATCGTGCAACGCATGCTCGTGCTAGCTCAGCTGTGGACTTGAAGATGCAAGTTCAGTTTCTCTCCATATGGTATACACTCACTCATGCAATGTGATTCATGAAATGCGCTGGAATAATTACATATCAAGTTATCACTTTGTTCTCCTGTAAAGTTCCTCGTGCTTCTTCTTTAAGTATACTCTTTAAGTTATATACTTTGCTGGACTTCATCATGTTGTTGCAGATTCGATTCACATAGGAGGAGTCATGCACGGTGGTACACTTCTTGATTGCCACAGATCTCTGAAAGTTACTATAGAGTAATAGAGAGCTAACTAATAAAGCTACATATCAGTGTTGAAACGTGATTCATGAGATGCTTATCTTTGTGTTTTGTTTGGGTACGTGAATCCAGGTGCCTTTTAAATGATCGTTTAAAATTTGATATATTGAAATCCATAGCTTAAATTTGTTTTGGCAACGGGGTCTAGCCTAGTGGAAAGGGCCTTAATTTGTAGATAAGAAGTCTCAGGTTCGAACCCTCATAGCATCATTTGTGTGTGTATAAGAAATCCATATCCTCTATAGTTTAGACTATCGCTTGTACTAAAAAAAAAGAGCATATATATTTGAAATACATAGATTTGAACTAAATGGGCTTCAATCCAAATCCTTGGATCCTAACGGGCCGTAAGTATTTACACGTCCATTAAGCAAACAAGAAATGGTGTCACCACCAACGTATGTAACAATCCACCTCATGATTCTTTGATAAAAACAGACCAATAAGTTTCTCAATAGATTAGATGATAAACTTTTCACCTCCTTTTGAAATGCTTATTAAATGGATCCTTAAATGGTAAGATTACGTGACAAGTTTTTCAATGTGTGACTTTGTGATGTTCTACCCACCTATTGGGGGCTGCCTTGCTATTGTGAAAAATAATTTAGGTGGGGAAATTACGTAACAAAATTAAGTAATTAGATGAGTTCATAAAGAGGTGATAAGTTAGGCAAAAAATTATGTCATAAAATTAAGTAAAAGAGGGGCGCGCCCTACTAACTGGAGGAGGAGGAGGGGGGGTCAAAAATTTAGGTGGGACTTCTCCAACATTCGGTTAAAAGAAATTATTTGAGTACATATATACAAAGAGGGAAAAGTTTGGGTGGGAAAATTATAAATAATTTAATTAAAAAGATTAGGCCGTACTTGATAAGTTCAAAACCATGTAAAATTGTGTAATAAAATTACAAGAATGTTAGTAATCTTCTCTTTTGGATCTTTCTCTTCATAACATGTGTCACTTTTCTTTTATTTAAAATAATTTTCTTTTCACTTAAAACCCTTGAATTAAATATTCCAATATAAAATTTCCAACATAAGACGATACGCTTGTTAGCATTGATGTTGTACATGGGGACTAGGTGGGGAAATTAGAGGAGGGAGGATAGGGGGAAAGTATTTGACAAATTGAACAAAAAGATTTGAAAGAGAAAATGAAATGACAATTTAGGTGGTAAGATTAGGTGACCAGTTTTTCAAGGTGTGAGTTTGTGATAGAGTGCTGCTATTTCTAGGGCCGGCCCTGACTTTTAGGTGGTCCTAGGTTAGAAATGAAAATGAGGCCCATTTCTCTTTCATTCTCCTGAATATAATAAACTAACATGGAAAAAAAATTATGCAATTAAATACAATTTGGATAAATAAACACGGCTCTAGTATTGGTCATATAATCGTTGCCCCAATCTGAAAATAAACAAGAATGAGGATACAAATAATTTGCACTCTTTCATATTTCCTTGCAAAATAATCTACTAACAACAATTTTTTGATAAATAAAAGAATTTCTAGTCCCTATTGGCTTTCTTTCATTAATTACTCCTTTTAGCAATTAAATACTTAAATACATGCAATTGATGTTCGTATTATAATTTTCATTTGGACTCTTCAGAAACACTTTGTAATCATATTTAGGGCCTCCAAATGCCAAAATATTGAAATTATTCTCCTCTAAAATCATATTCTTCAACTTGGTACATATATATATATATATATAATTTGGGGCCCTACAAACGAGGCCCATGGTCATCGCCCTCCTTGCCCACCCTCAGGACCGGCACTAGCCATTTCCACCCCCTTATCCTATTTCCCCACCCACCATGTAAATTTGAAAAAACACAATCCTATCTTTCCACCCATCATTATTCCTAAAATACTCTTTAATTACTAATTCAATTAAAACCTAGAAATCAAGCAAAAAATTAAAAAAATAATAATAACCCAAACAAACCCAACAACCTCTTCCTATTATTCTTCCAGTTCTTTTCTTCAATCACAATTCCAGAAAAAACAACATGTGACATTGGACAGGCCGGCTTGTAACTAGACATACCATCTCTACCTATAAATATGGATGTGCACTGTCGTCAAATCTCATTACCCGGACACTAAACAGAGTTCTTACTAAAATCAATTTTTTATAATGGTTTCCATGACTGAGAGTAGACAACTTGGCAGTAAGAATTATTCCTAACTCAATTTTTTATTTCCTTTAAAATGATTTATTTTTAGTTTCACAAAAATATTGAAAAAGATTCATAGTTCATTTGTAATACATGCGTTAATATTACAGTTGGATTTGGAAAGAAACAAACTAGCCCAGTAAGCAATTCAGTTTATGGTGCAGAGGAGGGTGATACGTGTACTTTTGTCATTGAAAAGTTCAATTTGAGTTTTAATTTCGTCCTTTCTATCAACCCTAATATCAATTGCGACAACTTCTTTGTGGGTCAATGGCTTTATATTGAAGAGACTGCAAATTTACTGAGCTTCAAGTTTGGTCCGGGGGGTGGTGTTTGACAGGGATGAGGGGAGAATAGGTGGGTTACAGGAAATAAGACAGGGTGTCAGAAGTCATTTTACAAAGAGGTAATTTTGTTTTTAAAATTTTGAAGATAAAGTAGGTGAGAAAATAGGACAGGGGTGAAATAGCAGTACTCTTAAATTATACCCACCTATGGGAAAACAATTTAGGTACAAAATTCAGTGATTAGGTAGTTCATAAAAGGTGAAAAGTTCGATGAAGAAATTATGTGACAAAATTAAGCAAAAGCCTAACATGAGGGGTGGTCAAAAGCTTCGGTGGGGTGACTAGGTCTCAGTAAAAAAAAAATTGAGTACATAAAAATGGAAACGTTTAGGTAGGGAAATTATTTAACTAAATTAAGCAAAAAGATTAAGTGGTAAAACTGAGTTCAGAAAGAGGTGAAGCGTTTGGTGGATAAATTTGGATAATACTTGGCTACTCATATATCATAAGCCATTCCTTCTATAGACGACGTGGCCTCCTTACAAAGCGCCACTTTTTTTTTTTTCTTTTTTTTCTTTCAACGCTTTTAACTCAAGTCTTTTTGATGAGTTGCAAGAGTTGAAAGAAAAAAAAAGAGGAAACAAAAAGAAAGAGGTAGTGCTTTGTAAGGATGCCACATCGTCTGTGACGGGGTGCCCTACTAACCCGAGCAATGGGGTGATTATATCCGAACTATTAGGTAAAAGTTAGGTGGTAATTTTAATTGAGTCATGTAACTGGTCAATTATTAAAAGGTCAAATTTCATTTTTTTGGTCCGTGTAGTTTGGGTCAAACTCTATTTTCGTTCCTTTAGTTTCAATTTTTGACGATTTTACCACAGTAGTATGTCAATTGTTGCAATTTCAGTACATACCCAAAATTCCGTCTATTTGCTTGACGAAAGTGGCATGTGCTTGTCACATGTTTGAGCATTGGGTGCTGTTAAACGAACCCTAAAATTAACTAAATACATCATACTATCAAACTATTTATTGAATTACTAATTTACCCTAATATAAAATGACCAAAAAAAATATATTGAATTGTGAAACAAATGTAATTTTAATAAGTACATCCTAATTTTAACAGAGCTTTATCTTCTTCATCCAAGCCCTAGATTCGCGCACACAACCACTCCCCGCAACCAAACACACACATACATGACTTCTTCTACCTTTAGCGGCGATAAAATAGTTGGATAAGTTCTTATGTTCCTACCAAAAGCACTATTAACAAAGACAAATTACCTTACAAGGAGGGGTGGATATCTTTTATATGCCAATAGTTTGTCCAAGTTGGTGATTCTGTGAAATGCATTTTACTATTGGGAATTGGGTTTATGCTTCATTACAATTCAACATATTTACATTTGGTTTCAAGACATTAGATGAAGTTAGTTTGGGCTTAATATGAAGTTAGTTAGAGCAAGTCCACCGCAGCCCTTTTTGCCAGGGCAACAGGCCCCCCAGCACCAATTGGACCTCCAGCGCAGGAAAAGCAGCCCGGGCAAGCCCTGGGTCCCACCAGCCCGGGCAAGCCCAAGGGCAGATCTTGACTGGGCTTCAGCCCGAAGGCGCTGACGTCATGCTGACGTCAGCGAAGCAAATCAATTTTTTTTTTGGGTTAAAAATAATCAAAAAATAAAGTTGGTCTCCCTAACATGACCCTTTCTTAAAACATTGTAAATCTGTAAATCCTAAAACATTATTGAGGTCCGGCATTCAAAACTCATCTTGTGAAAAACACCCCCTAAGGAGAGCTTTACCGTAAACAGTCCCAGCTCAGAGTGGTTGCACACTTTGCCATCATTTTTTGTCATTAAAAAAAAGAAATTAAGTGCACAATTTATTTTGTATAATTTGGCTTTTTATGAATATTAAAAATACTTTTTTTTTCTTCTTTTAACTGCTTTCTATGTTTTGACCTCCCCACAGTAAAAATCCTGACTCCCTGAATGTAACCCATAAAAGTAAATATCTTTCGTATTTTACACGCATAATAAATAAGTTTGTCACTCCCAAACGTAACTAGTTACTATGATAAAGTTGTACTGAAATAACCACAATTAGTAGTAGGGGCATAAACGAAAAATTATCTTAAGGGTCTTTTAATGAACAACAGTTTATATATAGATAGTGTCCTCTAACAAGAATGTACATGTAAAGAAACTATTTTGAAGTTTCCAGGTCTGTCTGGCTTCAAAAACATGGAGAAATCAACAATGTCAGCATTACTATTGGTGTTGCACCTACTTTTCGTTCGTCTTCAATATTCAGGGGTTCACTCGCTTGCCAATTCTCATCCTCATGGTAAATTACTTCCTCCCTAATTCAAAATAAGTGCATGTGCTTTATATTATCATTGCATACGCTTCTTCATGCATAGTTCAAAACAATCTTCATCTCCTTCACATTTCGCAGATTTTCGCTACTTGAAATTTGTGTACAATGCCACTGATCGAAGGTTGGAAGGATCATATGACTACATTGTAGTTGGTGGAGGAACATCAGGGTGTCCATTGGCAGCAACTTTATCAGCAAAATACAAGGTGCTCCTTCTCGAAAGGGGCAGTCTTCCCATAGACTATCCGAACACGTTGACTTCATCCGGGTTTGCAGCTAATCTGCAACAGGGAGATAATGGAAAGACACCAGTCGAAAGGTTCGTGTCCCAAGATGGTATTGATAATGTAAGAGGCAGGGTCCTCGGCGGAACCAGCACCATCGGTGCCGGCGTCCACGCCAGAGCTAACACCTCATTCTATAGTCAATCAGGAGTTAATTGGGACTTGAATTTGGTTAATGAGGCATATCAGTGGGTTGAGGACACTCTTGTGGTCAAGCCAGAATCTCAGTCTTGGCAATCTGTTATAGGAAAGGCATACTTGGAGGCTGGTTTTCTTCCAAACAATGGATTTAGTTTGGATCACATACGGGGAACTAGACTTACCGGCTCAACTTTTGACAATAATGGAACGAGACATGCAGCTGATGAACTGCTTAATAAAGGAAACCCTGAAAACTTGCGAGTTGCAGTGCATGCCTCAGTAGAGAAGATCCTCTTCTCTTCCAGTAAATCAAGTATGTTGCATTTGTGGTATCTCCCTATATATTTCCGTTTGATTTGTTTGATAATAATTAAATATAAGCCATTCTCTAATGCAGATCTGTCAGCTATAGGAGTCATTTATAGGGATTCTTTCGGAAGGCCTCATCGGGCATTCGTACGCGGCAAGGGAGAAGTTATATTGAGTGCAGGGCCAATCGGAACGCCTCAACTTCTACTACTTAGTGGTGTTGGCCCAGAGCGTTACCTATTATGGCAGAGAATTCCAGTTGTTCGTCCCCATCCTCACGTTGGGCAGTTTGTGTATGACAATCCTCGTAATTTCATTAACATTTTGCCCCCACGTCCAATCGAACCATCAGTTGTAACTGTTTTAGGCATTGAAAGTGAATATTACCAAATTTCTCTCTCGAGCTTGCCACTTTCGAAACCAGCCTTTAGTCTTTTTCCTACAACATCTTACCCCCTCCCAAATTCGACTTTCGCTCATATTGTCAGTCAAGTTCCAGGACCTTTGTCTTATGGTTCTATTACGCTAAATTCATCATCTAATGTGAAAATCGCTCCAAATGTTAGATTCAATTACTTTTCAAATCCCACAGACCTTGCTCTTTGTGTTAGAGGCATGAAGAGGCTTGGTGAGGTCTTATTGACAGAGGCATTAAGACCATATAAAGCTCGAAATGTGACGGGTATTGAAGGTTTCAATTATCTGGGAGTACCTTTACCAAAGAACCAAAACGATGATAAAGCCTTGGAAAGATTTTGTCGAGATAATGTAGCCTCATACTGGCATTACCACGGTGGAAGCCTCGTCGAGAAGGTGCTTGATGGTAATTTCCGTGTTACAGGGATCAAAGCATTACGCGTTGTTGATGGCTCCACAATCCCTTACGAACCATGTAGCCATCCTCAGGGCTACATTATGATGTTAGGCAGGTATGTGATAAGATTCTCAATTATTATTTGGTTGAATATATGGCTTTCTACTGTTTCCCATTGCTCTTTTTGTATATTCCTTCAAATTTGTGTTTTTGGCAGGTATGTGGGCCTTCAAATCATGCGAGAAGGATCGGTCTAATCTGACTGCACTGCAATTAGAGTTTGGCTTGCAAAAAGTGGTTAGGCTCATTATAATTTATATCGCCTGGAAAGTATACATCTTTATTTGATGTTGAATAATTTCCCTTGTAACGTTGGGTATTTAAAAAATAAATAAAATACATAAGAATCTTTCCGTAGAACATGTTCCAGCATAAAGAAATCATGTTCATGTGCCTTACACTTTACTATATTTTATGCACTATAGCGCAACTGATTCTCTAAAGCCTACAACTAAACTAACCCAAGAGAAATCATCTTAGCCTTTTTTAACTTTCTTTTTCATTTTTCATTTTTCATTTTTTTTGGGGGTTTTTTCTTCTTGTTTTTGCATGGTGGCTGTAAGTATGATAATTTCATAGCTGTCAAGATGAACAACAAACAAAATCCAGAGCACTTGTTTGTGCAAATATCTCACGTGGGAATTTTTGAAGGAGATTCTTCATTCTTCAAGCTTCCTTCTCTCTATTCTTCCGTGTCCGTGTGAGAGAGGAGAGAGAGGGCGGCAAGAGGGAATTGTTAGGGATTTTGGAATTGAGTTTAGAATTACCTCATGTGTGTTGTGTAGCCATCTATTTATAGAGCTCTTGCCTTCTAGGGTTTGAAGAATAATTCCTATTTAATTAGGATTATTTTTACCCAAAAATAGGTGATAGGAATTAATCAAGGAGATTTTGTGGAAATCTCATCTTTGATTTAGGAAGATATTCCTATCTTAAATCAAATGGGATTAAATAGGATTTAATTATGGTAATTAGTTGACCTAAGAAATATTCCATTTTTTCACGTGTCACCCATCCATTGGTTGCTAAAATATATGTTCCCACAGCACCCACAGTCATCATACTTCAAACCTTAAACTCGACACATTCTATGCATCTTCTTGTGCCAACTTTGCATTGAACAAAATCCCTTACACTTTACCTAAAAAATTAACATTAGCTATTTTCCTGTGAACTAAAGTGACATGAAGAAATCATGAAAAGAAAGGCCGCATGTCACGCCCCGGACTCGGGGGTCAGTGGAAATCCTGCGCCCGGTGCGTGAGAAAAAAATATAAATAAAAAAGAACTGAAACCTGGGTTTAAAATAAACTTCTCTTTATAAAAATAGATCCCAAAATCTTACAACTTTACATGAAATAAATAAAGCTCTAAACTCTCATCTAATTCAGCCTTCACTGGTTTAGTCCTTGTCTTGCCCACTAATTCATCTGAAAAATTAAACAGGGTGAGGGATGAGCAACCACCGCTCAGTGAGTAGATTATGTAATATGCCAATCAACCAATGCCGTTTTACACACTCTAGAAAATATCATGAAAAGATACACCAATCCATATCATATCACATCATCCCTTCATATCTCGGTTATCCTTCATAGCATGTAACCAACCACGTGACCCCTATTGGCCTCACTGTCGTATGTCCCCGTGTGGTACATCTATCCCTCGGATACTCCAACATTGAAGTTCTCATGTTCCATGAATAATACACACTTCACAAATATTCCAGTATATATGTAGTGTGAAAGATTGCACCAAATTAGATATGTTTGACTTGAAATAGAGAGATATTTGTAAATAGAATAAATCCACGATAATTCATGGTTTTCATATTTTATCACAAAATAAGAACTTTTAGAACACATTACATAAACCACTCACCTCGCTAATGAGAACCCTTTAAATAAATTGGCAAGACAACCCATCTACCTATCTTCATATACTACCACTCAAACCAAGCTGTTCAAGAATCAGTTTTACACGATTCTCCAGTTTCAAACCTTGAAACTTATGATCAAACTCCAAGGAAATGGAAGAGTTTGAATGATGTGTATGCTCAATGCAAGATGAGCATCATTGAACCTGAAGATTTTAATGAAGCAAGCAAAGATGAAGCCTGGAAAAAGGCTATGACAGAAGAAATATTGATGATAGAGAAGAATTCAACTTGGGAACTAGTTGATAGGCCATACAACAAACCTGTTGTGGGAGTGAAGTGGGTCTACAAAACCAAGCTGAACCTTGATGGTTCCATTCAAAAACACAAAGCCAGACTTGTTGCCAAAGGTTATTCACAGAAACCAGGGGTAGATTACAATGAAACATTTGCTCCTGTGGCTAGGTTAGATACTATTAGGACACTCATTGCACTAGCTGCACAGAAAGGATGGAAACTGTGGCAACTAGATGTTAAATCAGCATTTTTGAATGGTGTTCTTGAAGAGGAAGTATATGTGGATCAACCGGATGGTTTTGTGGTTAAAGAGGCTGAAGACAAAGTTTATAGGCTGAGAAAGGCTCTTTATGGTCTAAAATAGGCACCAAGGGCCTGGTATAGTGAGATTGATACATATCTCATTCACTGTGGTTTTCATAGAAGCTCAAGTGAAGCAACTCTATATGTGAGGAACAAAGAAGGAGTTGGTACCTTGATTGTATCAATCTATGTAGATGACATAGTCTATGTTGCGTAGATTCAGCTGCACCAAAATGGATTCAGCTGCATCCTCAACTTGTGATACTCGCAAGTGCACGAGCCTTTGGTAGTTTAGCGTATGTAAGTGCGAGGTCGATTCCACAGGGATTGGTGATTGAATGATCCAATTCAGTTTTCCTACACAAAACAGAAACAAAAACAAAGAACATGAAAGAAGGAAGAAAATAAGAAAGTAACTCAAGCAAATAAGTTCCCAAGTTCAATTTAGATTAATGGATTGATTCTAGCTAAAGTATGATTAAGCCATGGTGTGTGGTCATAACCTTGTGTTCCTAATTCCCTAATTTGATCATTTGTTGTCTAACCTAAAATTAAGCATTAGGAACCCATTAAGCATAGAAGAACA
>NW_018921259.1:49631-63988 GCF_002207925.1 Prunus avium
GTCTTGTGGAGTGCGACATCTTCCACAACCGCATGAATAATCTCAGACTCACCAATAAGGGTGGGGTCTTTACTGACACTAGCCAAGGAAAGTGCAGGGCCCAATAAAAAATTAACATTTAGGGTCTCAGTATTAGTTTCAGTTGGCACGCCTAGAGCTTCCTCTACTCGTCCTTTAGTTGAAGCACTAGGGGAACATGCATGCGTGATAATGGCCATTGAATTTGAAAAAAATTCTTTCACGACAGGATGTGAGCCCATCACTCCATTGGGAACCGTATCAGCGTGTTGTCCCCCAGCCGAATGCAAGTGGTCAGCATTGTCGAGTCTGTCCGCGCGTGCACTCCCAACGGGTCGGAGAGGAACAGCCGACTGCCAGGGAATCGGGTTCGGCCGGTGACGAGCATCTTCCACAGTCCTCCGCTTTCCCAGAACTTCCATCTCTACCAACTGAGAAAATGGTGTGCTACGAGAGTGTTTTACAGGGAAGAGTGGAGAGGGCCCCCTAGTGGCTCTCACCGCCAGCTCCGCTCCATACTTCATCCCTTCCTGAGCAACAACAGTGCCAAGAGTACGAACACATGGCTTACCCAAGAGATTTGCATGGCCAAGTCTGCCACAGCGGAAGCAGAAACGCCGCAGTCCCTCGTATTTCAGGTTGATCCAAGTTCGCTCTTCGTTTGCTCTGGGTAACCAGAAACCAAGCTGAAGTGGTTTTGTCGAGTCAATCTCGATTCTCATCCGTAAAAAGCTCCTGGTTCCATTGGTGGCAGGGTCCTCAACTCCAATAACAGAGCCAATTCTCTCTCCTATCAGTCGAGCATTCCTCCCCGTCATCAAACCAAGGGGAATCCCATGTGCTTGTATCCAATAGGTTGCTTTGTTTGGATGAATTTCTGCAAGTGCAAAGCTTTGTGGCCATGGCTGGATGGAGAAAACGTCGTCGTTGACATGCCAGGGACCTTTCTCAATAAGTTTCTTAGCCACCACAATAGAAGCAGCAGTAATAACATATACATTGGGACTAGCCCATGCAATCTTGACATCGTCTGAGTGTACGATGTTGCGCCACTCACGTTGGAGGGCATTCTTCACTCCACCGATCTGAGGTTCTTTCTCAGTGATGAGGAAGCCGGCAAGAGTAATGCCACACCTGTCTTCTGCCAAGTCCAGGTTGTTTTCAAGGTGAATGGTGAGCTGATCTGCAACTTCCACTTCATTCTCCATGGAGAGAGAGAGAGAGAGAAAATCACAGCAGCAAAGCTACCAAGCTCGAGCCATAAGAGACGAGGGAAACCAAGTCCATCAAGCCAAACACAACAAGAAAGAGAAAAAAACAAGAGCGAAATCGTGGAAAATCTGGTTGGGGTGGTGGTTTTGGAGGCTAGGGGCTGGGTGGTCTGAAAGGTGGTTCTGGGCTTACTAATTTCTCATTAGTAAATGATTTACTTAGTACATTTTACATTTCTTTATTCAACTGTGTGTTAGTTATGTAAGCTTGAGCTCATATGCCAAGTGTATGGTCTTAGATCAGGTTTTTATTACCAACGGCTCACATGCCTTGTACTGCCATGTGTCATAATCACAATGGTTGATTTGAATGGTGATGATTCCTGATGTAAGATCCCCCAATAACCGATTGGCAAGGCACCCAATGCAAGACCAAAACCACCAGAGAAGTCACAGAAACCAAAGTACCGAGAGGAAGATGGTGATGGATACGCCATCACAGCTACAGAGAGCGCTACCATAATCCGAGAGGTAAGTGTCAAAAGCACTTTAAAAGCATCCTCAACAGCAATAGTATTACTGAGGAGAGACGCACCAGAACGTAACACGGTGGAGAGTGGGACGGGGTACAAGAACCAAGAAGTTCCTATTTAGCTATTATGTTCGTGAGGCAAGATACGAGTGGTACCGGGCCGATTTGTATTTAGAAAGACTTTATTAAAAGTATAAAGTCTCTCCTCCCAACTGACCTAATGACCAAATAAAGATGAAGAGAATGCTTGGACGGAGGACTTCTTCTTTCTTTCTACTATATATCATCATCATCATCGCTTCTCTCAACCATTAATTCTTCTTAACCCTAGCTTTTATGTTGATCTCCACCTTAGGGGCCCTATACTTGAAAGGCTTGTGGAACTTTATATAATGAGATGTTAGTGAACAAATTTTTACGCACTTGAAACAGTATAAAGTTGATGGTATCTCAATCACTTTGAGTTACTTTTCTCATAATTAAATTTTTTTTAAAGTCTGGTAGCTAGGCAAAGTGTTCTCCTTTTATAATCAAAGCTGCTTTCATTTCTTGTCATCACCAAAAACCAATCAGGAAAATATTTGTCAACTTCCTCCGGAAGTAGAAATTCCTTTGTTTATGTGTGCTGAGTTCTTTATTTCTCTTTTCGTAGTTGATGAAAATAATTGAATATGTATCAAATTGTAATTTGCAAAAAGAATAATCTCAAAAAAAGAAAGGAAGGAAGTAGTGTCAAACTAATATTATCGGATAGTTTTTCTTATTTTTCTCTGAGCTCTGTGGATTAGTTGAAAGTTGCAGTTGGTGGGAGTTTAGTTGACCCTCCCACCTCCCCAGTTTTTTGTTTTGGTTGGCATGAGCTATGAGCCTATGACATTCAACAGTCAAGACGCATGTTATAGAGTCCAATTTCGCTTTCAAATTAGGGTATACTAGTGATTTGTCCTCTGAACTTGTACCATATTTTCAATTAACCCCCTAGCCCTTTTTTTTTAGAAAATTAAGGATATGAACTCTCTCTTTTCGCCAATTTCCCCCATGCCGTCCAAATCCGCAACATTTCATCCAATTTGCCGTTAAATATGAGGGTAAAATAGTAATTTTGTACGTTAAAATAACCCTAAAATTGGATGAAATGTGGATGATTTAAACGGCAGGGGGGAAATTGGTGAAGAAAAAAAGTTCATATTCTTAATTTTCTATAAATAAAAAAAGAATAGGGGGGCTAATTGAAAGCAAGATACAAGTTTAGAGGGTATTTCACTAGTAAACCCTTTCAATTAATTGACCACAAATAGTAAAAGCTCAGGAATCTGACCCTTTTAAGACGGCCCAAAAGTTTAAATATATTGAAGATGAAATGTGGATGATTTAAACAGCAGGGGGGAAATTGGTGAAAAAAAAAGTTCATATCCTTAATTTTCTATAAATAAAAAAAGGATAGGGGGGCTAATTGAAAGCAAGATACAAGTTTAGAGGGTATTTCACTAGTAAACCCTTTCAATTAATTGACCACAAATAGTAAAAGCTCAGGAATCTGACCCTTTTAAGACGGCCCAAAAGTTTAAATATATTGACCCAAAAATACATTATATGGATTAGTCCCTCCCTAAGACGGCCCAAAAGTTTAAATAATCTTCATATGTGTCTCCTTTATCATGAGTGGAAGATGACAAATCACATTGACAATTTTACTTTCAATATACCTTATATTAATATGCCTAAACTCAAACCAATTTAGGTCGTCCCTAAGGTCCCTTGTCTCTATCCTTTTGATGTTACAAATTTCCGACTTAGTGTATTACTTGTAATTTACCTATGAAGGGGTAAGACGTAAAATCCACTCAAAGTTCAAACTTTTAAATTGCATATATGGGCTTAGCTAAGTTGGTTAGAACGAATGTACTCCCCACTCTGCATCCGAATTTGAATCTCCCCGTTTGTATTTTGAAAAGAAAAAAAATTCGAACTTGGATGAAATGTGGATGATTTAAACGGCAGGGGGGAAATTGGTGAAGAAAAAAAGTTCATATTCTTAATTTTCTATAAATAAAAAAAGAATAGGGGGGCTAATTGAAAGCAAGATACAAGTTTAGAGGGTATTTCACTAGTAAACCCTTTCAATTAATTGACCACAAATAGTAAAAGCTCAGGAGTCTGACCCTTTTAAGACGGCCCAAAAGTTTAAATATATTGACCCAAAAATACATTATATGGATTAGTCCCTCCCTAAGACGGCCCAAAAGTTTAAATAATCTTCATATGTGTCTCCTTTATCATGAGTGGAAGATGACAAATCACATTGACAATTTTACTTTCAATATACCTTATATTAATATGCCTAAACTCAAACCAATTTAGGTCGTCCCTAAGGTCCCTTGTCTCTATCCTTTTGATGTTACAAATTTCCGACTTAGTGTATTACTTGTAATTTACCTATGAAGGGGTAAGACGTAAAATCCACTCAAAGTTCAAACTTTTAAATTGCATATATGGGCTTAGCTAAGTTGGTTAGAACGAATGTACTCCCCACTCTGCATCCGAATTTGAATCTCCCCGTTTGTATTTTGAAAAGAAAAAAAATTCGAACTTCAAACCCTATGCATTAGGAAGACGTTTTACAATTCAATTTATTTATTTTTCAATGAAGCAAGCTATACATGAATTGGATCCCACACTCCCTGAACCTGATCATGTTTGGAAAATTAACTTTGATGGTTTTGTTTATCGTGATAGAAGAACAGCTGCTTGATTCATTATTAGGAATTGCAAAGGCCAGATGAAACTTGCAGGTGCAAATTCCTTTGGGTTTTGTCTCTGTTTTGGAAGCTGAAACTTTGGCATTAAAATATGGACTTATTTGGGCAAAGCAGTTAGAAGGATTAACAAATATTTGTATTGAGGGTGATTCGTAGGTTGTTAGTAAAATAGTTGAACAGCAATTGTAACCCATCCACTCTCTTTGTCTGGACATTAACAGCCAGCTTGTTGCAATATTTCAACATTCATTTTATTCTGCGTACTTTTAGAGAATGCAATATGGTGGTAACTCGTGGTCATCAACTTCCAAATCTTTATACATCATTTTGTAGCTTTATGGATTCTGAAGCATTTTCATTCAACGAAGCAACGTACGGCACACGAAGGTTAAAAAACCTTAACCATAAAAAAAATCTCCGAGAAAGAAAAATCCGGCCAAAGTAAAAAGGTACTACATCACCTCCAAATAATTACAACAAAGTATCCACCCCAAATCCTTAGGAGTATCATCCAATAATCAAGAAATAAGATTCAAACTTAGACATTTTCCAACCATGAGAAGGAAATACGAATTAGCTTATACACATATTCTGATATGGAGGTTGTTGGTCTTAGGTTCAACCAAAAGAAAGAAAGAAAGAGGCTGAGAAGTTGTGACATATTAGAAACAGCCGCAAAATTAGGTTACCCAATCACCAAACACAAACTACCATGAATTCCAAAACCCACTCACTTATTTATTAAATTATCTGCATAAACTTTTGCCACCCTCAAATGGTCCCATTGCTATTGACTTTTATCCCTACCTATCCACACCGATTGCGCCTTCAGTTGTGATTCATTTATATTATATATAGCTCAGTGTTTGCATAAACTAAATCCATTTTTTTTTAATTTTTTCTTAATGACTTGAATATTAAGAAAGATGCTTGATTTGACCCAATTACAAAACCCATTTGGCCAAAATCTCAATGTTGTTTAATCTCAATGTAAATTGTCTGCCATCCATAAAGGCAAAGCACTAATGGTTAGTCTAGTAAACAAGGATGTCATTCATACGTCCTTTTTTGCTTCTACTTTCAATTACGCCAAATATTGTTTGTAATTTGCCTAATTGGATGGGTTCTCTTCTGCCGGCAATTTGGGATTTGTGATGACAGGTCAGGTCAGGTGCAAAGAGGACCACAGCTAATCCAGATGTGATATGTTAGGGGATATCTTGGAGACTCGCATCCCACATGTATGCGCTCCAAATTGTCTCATGTAGTTAAATCTGTCAATTTCTCTTTCAAATTGATGGCTATTCTTTATCTTTTCAGTAGACATTGCTTGCTAGCAAAAAATAACAGAAATGTGACAATTTTGACGGTGAGAAATAAATTAGCATGTCTTAAAATATTTAAAGGGCTTAAAACGAGATTGAAAGTTGTAGCTTCGAGAGCGATTGCTAAACTTTTCCATTTTTAATTATATATATAAAATAAATAAAAACTCGAAATCCTAGCGTTTAGCCATAAACCCAATACACAAGATCGTTTTTACCACAAAAATAGTATCAAGCTATCAACATAAATAAAACAAACGACTCACATACATGGGTTTTTCCCTTTGAAAAAATGTTTTACATAAAGCTAATGAACGGCGATTAGATGGGATGAAAAAGAGACAAGGCGAGCTGTAAGCGTGTCTCATTCTGAGAATAATTAAACGGCGATTAGACTTTTGTTTTTTAATATTATTTGTTTTACATTAAAGTCTTGGGGATTAATTAATGTGAAGGGGGTCGCAATTTGGGTCCCTTTTTGATAATTAACATCATGATAGAAGCCGAAGATGAAGCATGTCCCCACGCGCTTTACAAGGCTAAGTATGAAAAGATAATATGTTCTCTCACGTGAAAACATTATCGTGGAAGTTTGTATATGTTCCAGAAAAGATGACTTAAAGAATCTTCTTTATGACATCAGTAAGGGGGGTAGGTTCCAATTGGGCGGTTGATACATTCAATTCAACCATGCAACCTAAGCCTGTTGATAAAATAAACGCACCACAAAGGCATCGAGCATGACAATTTGACATTACATGTTATAAACAAACCCAAATTCTCCAAATCTTTCTCACCACCTTCCTTCATGTCCAACTAGTCCTTCTCCAAGCCATAATCTCCAGCCACCACCGCCGTCGCCATGCAGCTGAACCGTCTCTGCTTCGTTTTACCAGCTGACTTCAATGAAATCGAGCCGCTGGATTGCGAAAAGCTGCAGAAACCCACAAAAGAAGAGATCAAAAAGAATCCTCGTGGTTATTGTACAAGTCATATTCTTGCTTTCATCAAGGATTCACTATGCAGGCTCTATTATGACTTGAAATGGATCCATTTCTGTCACCATGACAGTACACGAAGGAAACAGCACTCTGGCGTGTTTCAAGACATGGATGGGATACAACTTAAGGACAAGGTTGGAGGAGACAATCCGAGGATCTTTAGCTTTTCCGAGCTTTATATCGGTTCTAATGGATTTAGTGAGGATGGAGTTTTGGGAAGCGGAGGATTTGGCAAAGTGTACAAAGCAGTTCTGCCAAGTGATGGAACTGTGGTTGCTGTTAAATGCTTGGTGGAGAGAGGAGAGCAATTCGAGAAGACTTTTGTGGCTGAGTTATTGGCTGTGGCTCACCTCCGCCATAAGAACCTTGTCCGGCTAAGGGGATGGTGTGTTCATGAAAACCAGTTGTTTCTGGTATATGACTACATGCCCAACCTTAGCCTTGACCGCATAATTTTCAGGAGGCCTGAAAATATAGGGTCAGCGCCTCTCAATTGGGATCGTAGAAGGAACATAATCAGTGGCTTGGCAGCAGCGCTTTTCTATCTGCATGAACAGTTGGAAACTCAGATCATTCATCGGGATATTAAGACGAGTAACGTGATGCTTGATTCCCATTACAATGCTCGGCTTGGTGACTTTGGCTTGGCACGGTGGCTAGAACATGAACTTGAGTACCAAACAAAGACACCATCAATGAAAGATCACCAGTTTCGGCTGGCAGAGACGACCAGAATTGGTGGAACAATTGGGTATTTGCCGCCTGAAAGCTTCCAAAAAAGAAGTGTTGCTACGGCAAAATCTGATGTTTTCAGCTTTGGGATTGTTGTGCTGGAGGTGGTGTCAGGTAGGCGGGCAGTTGACCTCACTTGCCCAGATGATCAGATCATATTGCTCGACTGGATCCGAAGGCTATCTGATGAGGGGAAGCTTCTACAAGCAGGGGATAATAGGATTCCAGATGGGTCTTACAAGCTTTTTGATATGGAGCATTTGTTTCATCTTGCGCTTCTTTGCACACTTCACAACCCGCAATCTAGACCAAACATGAAATGGGTTGTGGAAGCACTTTCTGGCAACATTTATGGAAAATTGCCGGGCCTCCCATCATTTCAGTGCCACCCTCTGTACATCACTTTATCCTCTCCCACCACTACTAGCACAAACAACGGCAGCACCAACACCAGGTACACAATAGCCACTACCAACACAACCATTTCATCTATTTCATCGACTTTTGTCACAGCCACTGGAGAAACCATCTATGCAACTGCTGAATATGTAGACAGTGATGTCAGCTCTTCTGAAAGCTTCCGTCAGAAAAAATCAACATTTCCCATGATAGAAACTCCACGAGAGATATCCTACAAGGAAATTATATCTGCCACAAATAATTTTGCAGATTCTCAAAGGGTAGCAGAGCTGGACTTTGGAACAGCCTACCAGGGCTTTCTTAACAACCGTCATCATATCCTGGTGAAGCGGCTTGGCATGAAAACATGCCCTGCACTGCGGGCACGATTCTCAAATGAACTTCAGAACTTAGGAAGGCTCCGCCACAGAAACCTGGTTCAGCTCCGTGGATGGTGCACTGAGCAAGGAGAGATGCTTGTTGTCTATGATTACTTAGCAGATCGCCTTCTGAGTCACCTGCTTTTCCATCATGACTACAGATTTGGCAATTCTATCCTACAATGGCGTCACAGATACAGCATTATCAAATCGCTTGCTTCTGCCATTCTTTATCTCCACGAGGAATGGGATGAGCAAGTAATTCACAGAAATATTACCTCTTCTGCTGTCATTCTTGATCCAGACATGAACCCAAGGCTCAGTTCTTTTGCCCTTGCTGAATTCTTGACACGAAAAGACCATGGCCATCATGCAACTGCTAACACAAGCAGATCAGTTCGTGGGATTTTCGGTTACATGTCACCAGAATATATGGAATCTGGGGAAGCAACGCCGATGGCTGATATATGCAGCTTTGGCGTCGTAATGCTCGAGATCATTAGTGGACAGATGGCAGTAGACTTTCGACGGCCTGAGGTGTTACTGGTGAAGAGGGTCCATGAATTTGAGGCACGCAAAAGACCATTGGAGGAACTGGCAGATATTAGGTTGAATGGAGCGTACGATCACAAAGAAATGATGAGACTGATTAAACTAGGAATTGGCTGTACACGCTCCAATCCACGATTAAGACCAAACATGAGGCAGATAGTAAGGATACTTGATGGCAATGACAAATGCTTCATGGAAGAAGGGAAAAAGGAGGAAAGTATGAAAGAATGGAGGCAAATGAATGCTTCTTCCTTGTCATTAATCAAGAGGATCCAAGCTCTAGGAATACAATGAAACTCACCCAATCGGCCTAACAGAGGGACAAATAGATAATATATATATACCGAAAGCTCTGGTAATGGAGAAATTGATTTCTCTTTTTATCTTTTACACAGAAGTTTTGTATTTACTCTTTTAGACTTTGTGTAACAAATTAAAGAGGATCATGTCTGCACGTTTTTTTATATTATTTTTTTGTGAAGTAGCATAGCTCTAAATGGGTACATGTCCTTGCCATATCTAATTCCATGATCCACAGATACAAAATTTTCTCCAATTTTGTTTTACAAAGAACACAGAAGAGCAGATACAGGAAAAAGTGAAAATACTGTCCATCATTTAGTTCTCATAGTGATTCACAAGATGGTTCAAACTAGTAAAGAAAATAATACATTACCTAAACATGATAGAAACAAAGAACACATAAGAGCAGATACAGGAAAAAGTGAAAATACCGTCCATCATTTAGTTCTCATAGTGATTCACAAGATGGTTCAAACTAGTAAAGAAAATAATACATTACCTAAACATGATAGAACAGCTAAACTGTTTTATACAAACTTAAAATGCTTTAGAAATATATACATATATAAATGTATCAATCTGACCTCATTTGAACAACTGCTACTGCACCCATTTCTAAACTGTACATTACTTGCTTGAACTTCGTACTGGAGACATTTCTTCATCTGTGTCAATTCCAACCCAATCGATGAAAGCAAAGAGGAACTCCCTGAAACTGACCTTCCCACGTTTGCTCCAATCCATTTCTTCTGCAACAGCCCACAGATAAACAAAAATGGATTATGAGAACTTTAAAACCATATAGAAGAAAGGAAAAATACCAGTTTAACCATAATAGCAAACGAATTAATACTGAATCGAGTCCTGGTGACATGTGCAGGAGATTTCTCCAAAGGATAAGCCTCATTCAATGCCTTCACCATGTCTGTCTTGTTCAGTTTCCCATCACCATTTTTATCCAGAAATGAGAATACTTCAATTACGGTGTCAAAAGTTGCTTCAAGCTGTGGCGAATCTATCTTGGATGTCTGAAACAATCCCCAAGACATTAAATATACAGACATTATAAATTTGCTTCCAAAGAGAGAAAAAAAAATAGAGTTTATGGTGATTACATTATGAGAGGATGAAGGTTCCTTTAATAGATAGATGAGGCATAGAAGAACAATGAATTCATTGAATTGTATCCCTTCACTCCCATCCATGTCACATGAATGAAAAAGATCCTCAATCTCCTCCGCTGTCAGATGGAGTTGCAGTTTCTGTAAGCATTTCTTCAGTTCCTCAAGGTCAATAGTTCCATTTGAGTCCTCATCTATGAGAGACAGAGAGAGAGAGAGACAGGGAGATACGGAGAACTTTCAGTAAATCTCCATGATAGCATCTTAGAAAGGTGAAAACCTTAATAATTCAAACACCTCAAAACTTACCATACTGTTCAAAGACATCTCTTATTTTCTTGAGTTCCTCCCTGAACTGAGGGAACCTCATGATTATGCTGTCAATTGACTTGAAATTGCTATGGCCCAAGGAACCTCTTTTAACTTCAACCATTTTCTTTTCAAGCTTTGCATCCAACCTGCTATACTTGTTGGTTGAACCACGACAACAAAGCATGCTTCCTACTTTGTTTGATAACGACTTCAGATAAGGGCAATGAGATGTGCCTTTACATAAGACATTAGGAAGAATCAATTTAAGCTCAACAAGAAAGTTCAAATCTATATCCTGTTATGTATTTACCTATTTAGTGATCAAAATAATAGTGATGATATTGGTGGAGAGGGGCTAGTGATGATAAGCTGTTTATAGTTGTGAAACTATTGATGAACCTGGTCAAATGGTTGTTTGGGATGGTCCAGTAGCTAGTATCTTCTCATTAAAGGCATATGGATATGGCATAGTGGAGAGTAATTGTGGCGAAATTTTCTTATTAATGATAGTTTTTCAATGCCAAAGTAGTTACAGATGCAGACCTTCTTATTCCAAATACGTCTAACTAGAAAAGGTATTAACAAATTCTGCATTACTTTTGGTATTACAACTGAAAGCTTCAACTCACTTACATGTACAGCCAATACGTTCTCACTTAGGAAAAAAAAATTTCTACGATCTCCTCAAATTCACAAACTCCAGCCCTCTAATAAAAACAAAAAAATAATAAGAAGGTGAAGAAAAAATGAAGGAAGCTTCTAAAAGAAAAACTTCCACTGTTCCCCTTTACTCATTTTGATCAAACCTGGTGAAGAACGAAACCGCGTCTTCACAAAGAATTGATCATATATAACACTACCATTTATCTTATTACAGGACTGCTATCTTACTCTCTTGTAAAAAAACACACAAACATATGCAAGGCATAATAGAAGCCTAAATGAACTACATCAAAGCAATATAAACCAAATTGAATCACACACTATAATACAAAAATTAAATGCAAACAAACAAACAGAACAAGCTGGCTATGTGAAAAACACCAAACAGTAACAGAAATTCAAATTCAATCCAAACATAATTGAAGCCAGAAACTTTCTGGAAATGCCCAATTTCAGATTTTTGAAGAAACATTTTATGGGTTTCTTCCAAAAAACAGTTACTAGTTAACAGCTAAAGAAAATCAAACTACAAATATCAAAAGCAAAGAAAGAGGGACGACTAACCTGTTGAAGTTGAACCCTTCATGGAAGCTAATTAAGCTAGTTCTTACAGGAGAGCAAGGTAGTATTATCAAAACAAAGCAACGACAGAAAGAGAAAACAAAGAGTAGCAGCACCTACCCACCAAGCAAAAGTGAGAGAGAAAGGTTTAAAAGGGAGCGAAAAATGGGATGGTAAAGTGGAGATGCCATTACGGCTTTTGAAGACAAAGTATTGCTTAAACATGTTTTTAAAATATCAACGGCACATTTTCATCAAAGAATATGTTTGCTTGGACTCGACTTTATAGTATACCACATTATGCCACAAGGAAGGAATTTAAGGCATAGATAGAAAAATGCAACTTAAATCAACAGGATATGTCAGTGAGGATATTCCGAACAAAAACAGTTTACAAAGTGTAAAGGAGTTTATAGCTCAAATGTTCAAGAAAATTTATTCATATTCCTAAAGTCATGTGTTCAAATTTTTCGTATTTGATATTACATGTATCAAAAGGAAAAATATATATAACTACGCATGTAGTAGCGCCAATTGTGCTTATGCACTGAACATACCCATATAAACACGTATTTGTGCCACCAAGAAAAGATAACAATGAGACAAATGGCATTTCACTTAGACCATCTCCAACCATAAAATGGCTAAACCTAAATTTTCACTTTTCAGAATATAACTATTTATATATTATCCGAATTCAAACAATTTTTTTCTCCAACCTTACAGGACACCATTTGGCCTGGGAGGTTGGAGATGGCCTTATGGTTTGAAAAGCAGTGCTACATGGATTACCAGGTTAAACTTAAATTATGGCTTCTTTCAAATAATGTACATATATGGGCTTTGAGACCCATAGTGACAATAGTGGTCTCTCACCATAAAACGAAGGCTTTAACCATTTGGGCTTGAGTTCACATCCATAAAGGAAAATATGTTCATGCCAGGGCCAGTGTGTAAACAATCTGATTTACGAATACACAGACCGCTGATGGTACAAGTTTACAAAGGATGGATTATCTAGGCAGAAAAGAAATTTTTAATGAAAGGAAAAAAAAACAGAGGGTTTCCATTTCTAAAGGAAAATCTTGAATTCATCCAATATTGCTCATCATCCATTCTACTTCTTGCCTCATGTTACACTCCAAGGCCAACGAGTCTCCATTGCCAAAGACGGGCCTTTGTCTTTTCTTCATAGCAGCAGCCAGTGAACTCATATCCATTGGAGAAACAGGGATTCCAGTTTATGTCAAGCAGCTATCAACAGAGCAGTTGCCAATCCGAGCCAGTACAGTGGAGGCATTTCTGTTCTCTAAAGCGGCAGCAATTTCAGACAAGCAAGGCATTTATTTGAAGAGATACTCTTTAAATATAGGGAGCTGATTTCCCCACTCCCCTTTTCAACACTTACACTCCCTTTTATTTTTTAATACATTTTAATCAATTTGGTTATTTTTATTCTTTCCCTTTCCTATTTTACCCTTATTCTGTATTAAATTCCTTTTACTTTACTTTTATATTACTTCACTTTTATATTATTTAGTAATAAAAATAAGATCGTAAGAAGAAAAAAAATGCATCCAAACCCTATCTGAGGTAATAACCCAGAAAAAAACACCCAACCACAAAGGAGTTTATAGCTCAAGTGTTCAAGAAAATTTATTCATATTCCTAAAGTCATGTGTTCAAATTTTTCGTATTTGATATTACATGTATCAAAAGGAAAAATATATATAACTACGCATGTAGTAGCGCCAATCTTGGGAAAGGTTTCGAGTCCCAAGACAAAACTGGGTAATTTTCACCTTCCTAACCTTGAAGTTTATTGAGTTTTAGCGAAGTTTTTTTTCCTCACCGTCACCCAGACACACCCTACCCTCTCATGACCGCCACCCTCCCCCACCCCACCCTCTCGTCGCCGCCGCCCACCCGCATCTCCTTACCCCTATCGTCTCCACTTTCTCTCTACCTCGGTCTCTCTTCACTTTTTCTCTCTCTTCCCCCTGTCTCTCTTCGAACAAGCTTCACAGCCCCATCAACACGTCGAGTCGATGGCGTCATCGGGTCGCAGGCGCTGATCAGTTTCCAAACCCAGTCGTTGCGGCAATTTGGGGCTGGAGTGAATTGGGTGGGTGATTGCGGAAATTTGGGACTGGAGGGGATTAGGTTTCGAGTTTTGGGTTCTTATTCAACTGTGTTCAATATCTCCTCAGTTTTGTCCTGCAAGACTGTCACAATTGTTGAAATTTTGAAATCCCCGTAGAGGTGTATTGGCTGTGAGATCAAAGCCTTCTACTTTTTGTATATGGCATTTGAAATCATGGGTTGAGATAGGGGCATGGCCAGAAAATAATATATTTGGTGATGCCCAATTAAGGAATGCTTCTCCGCAAAAATCATATTTCTCAAACTACTTGATTTCTGGAAATTTGATTGAAGAAGAAGGTTGATTTCTGGGTGGTTGGGTGTTTTTTTCTGGGTTATTACCTCA
>NW_018921259.1:64000-109431 GCF_002207925.1 Prunus avium
TGGGTTATTACCTCATATGGGGTTTGGATGCAATTTTTTTCTTCTTACGATCTTATTTTTATTACTAAATAATATAAAAGTGAAGTAATATAAAAGTAAAGTAAAAGGAATTTAAGGCAGAATAAGGGTAAAATAGGAAAGGGAAAGAACAAAAAATAACCAAATTGATTAAAATGTATTAAAAAATAAAAGGGAGTGTAAGTGTTGAAAAGGGGAGTGGGGAAATCAGCTCCCTAAATATATATATATATATATATGAATATTTAAAAATATATATTTAAAGCGTATAGCCGCTTTGCTATCATGTTTAAATATATTCGAATATTTTAATATTATAGCCGCGCGGCTATACTCTTGAACTCTTTAAATTTATATATTTAAATATTCGTATATATTTAAAGTGTATAACTGCGCTGCTATACTATTAAATTTGGTATGACATCATTCTTTGATGCATCATTACATCTCAGAACAATACCCTCAAGGCTAGCTGGAAAGATACATTTGGCCCACTCACATCCTGTCGTGATCGGCTCAGGGGTAGGAACGATCATCAGCACATTGTCATAAACTTACTAAAAACTAAAATTAATAGAAAGTACGAACTGCTACTACCCGGTATACACTTCCTAAAAACATGAAGACTAGATATTTGAAAGCACACTATAAACTCTTCATAATGGGCATTTATGTTTAACACAACTCTAAAAACGATTAGATTATGAGGGAAAAACGCAGAAGCATTTATGATTTATAATTATACGAAAAAAGCAAGAGATATTACCCTTCTTTCAACCGCATCATGCGATCATCACTTGAAAGATTCCTCTCTCCCAACCACCTAAAATAATTAAGCATGCCACATCCTAAATGTAGTAGCACCAATTGTGCTTCATGCTGTAAGCTTCTGCACTGAACACACCCATATAAACATGTATTTGTGCTACCAAGAAAAGATAACAATGAGACCCGTGGGACTTCACTTATGGTGTGAAATGCAGTGCTCTTGAAAATAATGTACATATTTGGGCCTGAGATCCATAGTGAGTAATAGTGGTCTACGCATGATATTAAAAAATTGAGAAGGATTTCAGGCTTTAACCATTTGGACTTGAGTCCACATCCATAAAGTGAAGAGTTTATGATCAACTTGTGGTATAGTATGTATGTGATCCCAACTCAAAAGGAAAAGAGAAGCATATATGTTCATGCCAGGGCCAGTTCAGTGTGTAAAGGCCTAAAAGGCAGGCAAATCCACATGTATAAAAATAAGGGTGAATCCACATGAAATCAATCTGCTTTACGAATATACAGACCACTGATGGTACAAGTTTACAAAGGATGGTACATTTCAGATTAGCTAGGCAGAAATTTTTTAATGAAAATGAAAAGAAAAAAAATAGGATTTCCATTTCTAAAGGAAAATCTTGAAATTCATCCAATATTACTCATCATCCATTCTACTTCTTGCCTCATGTTACCCTCCAAGGGCAACGAGTCTCCATTACCAAAGAAAGGCCTTTGTCTTTTCTTCATAGCAGCAGCCAGTGAACTCATATCCATTGGAGAAACAGGGCTTCCAGTTGATGTCAAGCAGCTATCAACAGAGCAGTTGCCAAGCCGAGCCAGTACATTGGAGGCATTTCTGTTCTCTAAAGCGGCAGCAATTTCAGACAAGGAAGGCATTTTCATGGTATCAAGTGGGGTTATCCCTTCACAGTCATTGGAAACCTTAATGGCTAGTTCAGAGAGTTCCTCCTTAGCAGCTTCAAGCCCAGCAGCCGATGCAGCCTGGTCATTCAGAGCCTTACAAGCTTTCTCGAGTATTGACTGAAGATACTTGCCCTGTGCTTCAATTCGAAGTTGAAGACGACGCTGAACCTGCTTACAATATTAGCCATAAGAAATTGCTGCTTAAAAATCATAATTAAAATAGCATGCCACTTGAGGGGGGAAGAACAAAGAAAAATGAATAAACTGGACAGACGAAGAGTATTTAAGTTCAAAGCTGCAAATGGATTAGTTTTACAGGATCAAGGCAACCTGAAATATACATATTTAAACAAGGTTATTTTTCTCACGAAGAGCTCCTGACCTGTGGTTATATTTAGAAGTTCATGTGGCCTTTGCATAATTGGTAAACAAATGATACAATTGCTCAAGGTGGTTTTTGGTCATGCGAAAACCTATAAGCCTGCATATTACTAGCTAAACAAAACAAACAAAAGAGACTAACCTCCAGCTGACGAAGAGCTCCTGACCTGTGGTTATATTTAGAAGTTCATGTGGCCTGTGCATAATTGGTAAACAAATGATACAATTGCTCAAGGTGGTTTTTGGTCATGCGAAAACCTATAAGCCTGCATATTACTAGCTAAACAAAACAAACAAAAGAGACTAACCTCCAGCTGCTCATGCAGTCTCCGTTGGACTTCCATTTGTACTCGCAAAGCCTCAGTAACCTGGTAGCCACTGTTTGAAACATGAAAAACAACAATTACGTGAAAATTGATAAGCATTAGTAGTAATTACTGAAAGAGGAGTAATAAGTGAAAGATCAAATACTCATTCAAATCTTGCGCCATCACTCTGGATGAGGTTGCTGAGGATGAACCAGTGTCCTGACTTTCAGCAATGCAAGAAGCTGCAATCCCTACACATTATTATGTAACTAATAAGTTTTCCAACAGCCACAACTTCTCACCGGGAACTTTTGGCACACCAACTTTACACTACTACTTCAGTGATAAGATTGTCTATGGACTCTAGTCTCCCGAAAGACATGCCATTTTCACCAGCAGATGTCACAGTTAACAGTTATGAATTTGGATCTTCATAGATTCCCCGCCCACCAAGCACCCCAAGCAAATGAATTAGAGGTGGCCCATGCAGTTTATAATAATTGATCTAGAAGTTTCTTGCCTTAAAAGTTTACGATATATAAACCAGACCAGCAGTGGAAAAGAGAGGAAATGCAAGATGACAAGAAAGAAAAAGGAAGGAAAGATAAAGATCACAGCCTGCTGAAAATAGCACTTTCTTTGTGCTAAATGTTTTAATACAACCTGCAGAAAACGTATAAAATGAAAAATGAAAATGTGCTCTTTATGTTGGGTTGTTTCTAGTAGTATTTGTGATTTTCCTCTCCTTTAATTAGGGATCATCAGAATGACACAGAAAAATGTATACAGTTTTTAATAATACAATGTCCCATCTCTTAAATATTTTAAAGGGTTCAAGGTTAATACCATCCTTGGAATTTTCAGCTGAATCTTTGCATGATTGCTTCCCCAATCGGTATTTCTGCAAGTATCATCAATTAAACAAAGAAAAATTAAAACTATTATATATTTTATACCACCAAGTTTCAGATCAAATCATTAGGGAAAAAAAACTACAAAAGATAACTAGGAAGAGGGAGCTAAATATACACTGTAGATGCATGCAACACTAATCAGTTAGAATGTAGATCAAATTTTCTTGAGCCTTTATCTTTAAGTCTCAAATGCCAGCTACCTCCCTCCCTCCCTCTCTCTCAACAATTTGAATTCTAGCTCATCACAAAATACATAATGGGAAATAGAAACAAACCTGAAGATGAGATTTCAAGTGATAAAGGGTTAGGCCTTTTACTCCCATTGTTCTCATAATGGCCTTCGGTGTAGCTTCTGCAATAAGAAAGCATTTAAAAACACAACAATAAGAAGAAGAAGAAAAAAGTTATCCTATGACATACAGCTGCTGGCTAAACAATAAGGAACCTAAGAAATGAAGCATGAATGGGACGGAATGGGACTCAAGGCAATACAGATTGGCCTTACTCAAACTGAGCAACATGAATGATAAGCCTGAATATAAGCTGAATTCTGATATTTAATCACCAGTGAAGTTGTGTCCACATATATTCCTAATTCATATGAGACATTAGTGACTACACTCCTAGTTGGGAAAGACATGTGGACTCTGGATGAGATGTCAACCTGTCTCTCAGAATTCAATTATATCAAGGTGGTCTGGTGAACTCAGATTCCAAGCCTAATTGGAGTAGAGGAAGGAGCAAATCTAGAGTGGGAGCTCTGGTAGGAATGGTGATCACAACGAGTCATGTCAAAGAAAAAGGTGTTGACTGAGTATTTCTTCGACAAGACGTGGCATATCAAGAGATACTGTGAAGTATGAAGAAAAGACATAAGAGACTTGGAAGCGTAGAGATTGGTTCAAAACTGTTGTTTGTGACTCTTAATGATAGTTCCTTTTTGGACTGTTGAATGTTGGACTCAACATGCTCATACCATTGTTCATATCAAGAGTGGTTTGATGCTTATAAGCCCTGCAAAGTTGATACAGTTATGATGGGAAATGGTTTCAGATGTTAAGCTGTTGGAGTAGGCACATGAAATCAAGGTGTTTTATGGGAATGCTAGAACATTGGGTGAGGTGAGACGTGTTCCAAATTTAAAGAAGAGTTTGATTTCTCTGAGGTCACTGGATGCTTTGGCTTATGGATTCTCAGTTAAGGAGCAAAAAGACCCAATGTTACTGATGCAATGCTATTGCTTATGCACTTGAGTGAAAAGTTGAACTTTTGCAAGAATTATGATGGTGTTGGAGAAAATAATTGAGATGCTAAGGGAAGCAAGAATGACAAGACTCTAAGCAGGTGGAATTAGGAATCAACCAAGGAAGGCCTTACTTCATTGTTAGAGATAGAATTCATCTAATGTTAAAGAAGTGGTGGGCACACCTCTATCCATAACGAAGGTGCACGGGTGTCTTAAATTCATATCCCTCATATGGTGTTTGAAGTGGAAATTGGAGAATCTGAGTCAAGGTTGAGATTTGTTAGAATATGACTCAAATTAATATTTGAGTTTAGTTTCCTATTTCGGCTCTCCTATATTGACTATATTGAATAGGATGCATAGAGAGTTTCTTGCTCCCGAAGTAAGTTTTCCTACTCCCAATTAGTTTCGGGTTTTCCCCTAAGTCCTTATGAAGGCCATTAGGGTGTGCATATGGACAAGATACTGAGGGGAATAATGAGCTTGGGTGTATTGGCATTTGGGTTCAAGATTCGTAAGTGTGTGAAGTTGAGAGTTGGGGGTCATCCTTGTATTTGTTTAATTGACAATGAATTTTATCACACCAATCCCTCTCCCCCCCTCCCCCTCCCAACACCACCCCACCACANCCCCCCCCCCCCAACAAACAAAATCCGAACAAAGAAGGGTAAGAACACCCCCATAAATCACTCTAATTCAGCATGACACTAAATTCGTGAAAAATCATCAGACAAACGTGATATGGTCATTGGAGGGAAGCAAATTTTCAAATTTTTTTTTAAAAAAGGAAATATTCCCTAAGCATCTATGATATCCCTTGTCACAATAAGGGTCACACAACAATGAGACACATTCAATAGCACCAATAGATAAAAGGACTAAACCCAACAACCAAAAGACAATTTAGAGCAACATACAACCCAGAAATTAAACCAGATACAAGCTGCAGCGCCACACTACCAATACAAACACATAAAATGCTCTTGGGGGAGAAACTAGAGCACCAAACAACATAAAAAACCAAGAATTTAAATCACAAGCAAGTAAAGAACCAAATACTCACTGTCAGGGCCACCAAGTTGAGTCACAGCATCCACAAACCTCTCATGGAGCTCCGCAGTCCACCTCAGCCGGGGCTTTGGATCCGTAGTCAGAACCAAGCAAGCATCACCAGGCAGGTTCGTGCCGTCCAACGATCCACTGAACTCTCCATGCCCACAAATACTCCCATCCATAGGAAGAGAATGAATAGCAGAGTACATTCTCAAACTTCTCCTAAAAAATAAAAAAAAAGTCCACAAAAAATTTCTTCAGAAAGTGAGTGAATTTACGACCCAGGAATATATGCAGACCCGTTTGGCAAAATGGGTACCTGGGATTCGGGGCTCGGAGCCCCGAAAATGCAGAGAAGAAGATGAGAAGATGAGAAGATATATCAGTGAGTTTGGAGAAATGGGTCTGTGCTGTGCGAACTTTGAGTGTGGGAGAGACAGAATAAGAGTAAAACTCTAAGGCATGCGAGGCTGAGCTCAGCTTAGCTTATAGCTTTAGGGCCTTAGACAGCGATGTCTTGTTGTGTCTCTGTCTCTCTGCTTTCTTTCTTGTATATTTTACTTTCTCTCTGTTTTGTCTGCTGAAAATGGCTATTCAGAGAGGCAACGTGTAGCAGTCCTTGGTTGGCATGTGATACTTCTGTGCTTTTTATAATTTTTTCCCCAATTTTCTATTAGATATTCAAATGTTTTACATCTATGTTTCGATTTTATAAACGATATTGTGAATTGTGATGTCTCCTCACATATTTAAAATCCTTCTAAATAAGAACACCTTTTAATAAGGCTTCGATCTTAAAATTTCCTTTTTCGAGAAAGAAAATAGCTTTTTATTTTCTCTTGCTCTTTAAGAAACCTGGCTTCTTTTTTATGTTGAAAGCAAGTGTCAATATGCCTTCCATCCCCTATAAAACAAAAACAAAACAAGTGTCTTCCATAATATAATATAAAAAAATACAGGGGCCAAATAATAGACTATTGAAAAAATAGTACTTGGATAGGTCAATGGGTACAATGAAATATATTTAGTGGTGTTTCTAATTCTGCATTGGACACTCTACCCAAAAAATTGAAATTGAATCTCATTACTTTGAACCCTAGATCATTTTGCTTTTGGGTGCCAATGAATTTTCAGTTTTTTCTTTTCATCAAGAGAAGCATGTCTTTTCATTGAGGATCACCATCAATAGCAGATTTTTTTTTTTTTGCAGCCAAGCTTTTTCACGGTATCATGTTTTTATCTATCTAGGGAGAAATAAACACATGATTGTACATTACCGATTACAACTAAAATTTTCTCTAAATCACTATTTTACTTGCAAACAAATGACAGTTGGCCTATGGGGTTTTGTTTTCATATTTTGTTTTGTGTTTCTTCAAAAATAATAGAAACTTTAGAAAGTAGTAGGGGGTCCCGTGGTTCCTATGCCGCCGCGTTTCCCAGTCCTTTCAAAGTGATAGCTTCTAGCTAGTTCAGTGGAATGTAATTAACAAAACTAAGATATAAAATGAGAATTTATAGCTACAATGGTTGAGAGTATTTACACACACTCAAAGTTAGAGTTCGAATATTCTCGAGCCTCATTTGCATTAACAACTTTGAATGTAGGGATGCAATAATTTGTTAGTAATACACACATAAACTGCTATATAATATGCTTCATTAATGTGGTCTAAAAATATAGGATTACTATAATTATATTGGTCTTGTTACATTAAAGTAAGACGAAAATGTATCATTAGTGTGATCACCAACTCCCATTCCATCTTACCGAACGTATCGTTTGTTTATTTTGCTTGCATTGATAATTTGATAGTTAATGGGTTAAGACAAGTGGATCCTCCTACCCACTTTCAAAGCATTGGCTATATTTTTAAATGTGCTCCTCCACAAGAAGAAGATAAAGCAATTTTATATCAGTTCTTAATTTTTGATAATTAAGAAACCAAATATGGATGAAAGAAACTACAAAAAAAAAACAAAAACTTAAGTTAACATATTTCTCGTGTTGCATCCCTTTCATTTTAATAATTTTTTATAAAAAAGTTAACGATATTTCTATTTTATATAAAGTAGTATCTCTTTTCGAAACTACTTTGTATAAATAAATAAATAAACAAAAACTCAAACCAAACAAGCTATTGTTTTCCTTTTATGCTCCTAAATATTTACAATTGATTATTTTGTTTGCACTCTAAATCAAGAAATCGAATTTGCAAATACACCGAGCTGACCTTTAACTACTTTATTGTTCAACTCAAATACAAAAGCTTTGAATCTTTCAAGGTTTTGAGTCGTTGAGTCTTAATCCTTACCAAATTGAACACACAATGTCCAGAAAAAATAAAGAGACAAAAATTAACACATAAAAAGTATATTGTTCACTTTAGAAACAATTGCTTGTCATCCCAATGTTGACAAGTTAGTATCATTGGGGGGTGGGGGGACTAATAATGCCTAACGAGTGGGATATTGGAATAAGACATTTCACGCCCATGAAGTGCGCAATTCTTCATAGGCTCATTTACAAATTAGTGTTTCTAAAAATCTAGCCTATATAAAACAAAGAAAATTACAAACAAGATCCTCGACAGATCTTTAAATTAAAAAAATTCAAATCAAATTTTAGCTTATATAAAACACGATAAGGGAAATGATTAAACCAAATACACACATGAGGAAGAGTGTGTCCTGAATTTACTATATTAGTTTCTCAAAAATTATTTATTGTTTTAACTTTTTAACTTTTTTTTTTGTGTGGTTGGAAAGAAGAAATTAATTTTCGAACAAATCTACTCGGAGACAAAGCCAGGCTTAAGTAGGAGGCCAGCGAAACAAGGGCGGCGAGTCTCTGGACCCCCCCATCTCCATGTACTTGCAGTCGGCTTGTAGCTAGCTAGTGGCTGCTACTAACCACTGATTGGGAATTTGGGAGAGAGACATACAAATATATATATATATGTTGGACAACAGCAAGCTAACAAATAACCATAACAATATATGAGCTTTCGTACAAAAATGTATTGCAAATTTCTAATCATGGTGATTGAGAGGAGGTGGGGTTGCAAATGTTATTCACAGCACCATCTCTTTTCCACCCTGCATTCACAGCTGCAATTGGTGTATCATTGCAATGACATTGACATAACAATGCTATATGACTTACAAATATAAGCTTTTTAAATCTATTGTGGAAATATGTATACATTTTTTATATCTTTTTTCAAAATTTAAATTACTGGTGTAGTGGTTTGGAGCAATTGCTCCCTCAGGCAAGGTCTTGCGTTCGAGTCCTAGCATCCATGTAGCGTGTGTGAATTTAGTATGTTATCGCTCCCTCTCAATAGGAAATGTCCTGGGTTCCAGTCCTAGCTTCCGTGCAGTGGATGTCAAATTCTAACTTTGAAAAATACCTTAGTTCAATATCTATATATATAAAGCAAAAGGCAAAGAATGGTGAAACATTCAAAATACTAGAAAATGCCCTTGGTTAATGCAAATATTAAGAATTGAAATTATTAATTAAATGAGGATAATATGGTAAATTCACACTTTTCATATTAAAAAAATTAAAATTAAAAGAAAAATCAGATAATGGATAATATTTTTATGGAACACAACTACCCATTATCTTTTTTAATTCTAAAATAAATTTAAATTTTTTTAAAAAAAGCCTCTCGCAACCGCGAAAGCGCGTGCGGAGAGGCTAGTATATAAGAAGCATAATTTAATTTATCACATAAGTGAATCATGTTTGTATCTTCATGTCAATATTATATGTAGTTGTTTGGTTGACCCAATGGTATACTATAATTAAGCATGGCTTAAATTACAGGGATTGTATATGTGTGGCGTAATTAAGGAGTCCACCAGATGAGATGCTTGGGCAGATGTTGTTGTCAAGAATACGACATCAATGAATGAATGGTAGTTGCTTTCTTCTCTCTCTTCTTTTTCCTTATGGAAAGCAAAACTTAGATGCTTGTGGAAAAGCCTTGGCTTGAGACTCGATCGAGTTATGGTTAAGTCTTAGTCAACCAATTAGAGTTCATTAGGACCACTCTAACTTCAGCCTCTCTGGACCATTTCCACTCCCACCACCATTAGAATTTTTCAAGTCAAAATTCGGATACAATTACATAAAATTTATTTTGCCAAACTCAAATATCCTGCAAACGTGACCTCGTTTGGTGCCTAGTATTGGATTGGATTAAATAACTCTTTATATTCAAAGCATGTTTAAGCTAGAAATGACATTTTTTTGACCAAGATGAAGGTATGGATTACTCATGAAGAAAACTAATCTCATCTAATCCCGACAAAATAGTAGGATAGCAACTCATTATAACTAATCCCTCCTAATCCCTCCAAAATGAAAAATTATTCAACTCTACCTTCATTTCCTTCTTCAATATTGTTTACTTTGAAAAATGAACAAAGATTTGGAGTAGGCTTTGTGGAGAATGTGAGTTGCAAGCGTGCCACTATTAGCTAACCTACTTCTAATAGACGGAAAATATAAATAAAGATAAATAAATAAAAGACTTGCAAACCAAGTAAACTAACTTTAATCAAACGATTGTGAACTGAATGGTAAACAATTCAATTGAGATTCTTTTCTATGCCTCAGGACAACTAAAGACTTCATATTTATCTAATACAAAAGGTAAAGGGCAACAAAAGTACATAAAACAGTAAACAATGAAATAGCAGATGAATAGATCGATCAGAACTAAGGATTGTCACCACCTTGTATCAATTCTGATTCAATTTAGAGCAAAGGAATTGAGTGGCAATCAAGTATAGGATCAGAACTAAGCTACTAATGGATCAGAATGACCAAAGCAGTGCAAAAGAGTAACAAAAATGGCCTTCAACTGAAGGAGTCAGTTGGCAATTGATACCAAGAAGGCTTGGCAGACTAAAATAGCATAGAGAGACGGATGTCTTTGATTGAAAGCCAAGGGCAGAACCACGAATTTTTCAATGGCTAGTTAAAGTTGTTAGCTAAAATCTAATGATCAAATTTTTTGTACTTACCGTTTCTATAGTCTTTTTATAAATAAAAGTATACATTAAATCATATAAATCACACTAGTTCATAGCTTCATTGACTAATTTTCAATAAACTTTAACATAAAACAAATACATATTCAATGCAACCAAAAAACACTTCAACAACATTTTAAAAGTGTACCCATTCAAGTTGTATCATGCAATCCTTGAGAGAATTGCATTTACTGTAAAGAAACGGGTGGCTATAAAATAGTATAGCAGCTTATTATTTAAAATATTTATAGCCGCGCGGCTATACTATTTTGACTCGTGGCACAGCGCTATACTATTTTTATTATTAAACAGTATAGCCGCGTGGCTGTACTACAGTTTTTATTTTTATAAAAATGGTATAGCCGTGCGGCTACACCCCTATTAAATATAATATACTTATTGAGTATAGCCGTCGGCTGTAGTACGTTTTTTATTATAAAAGAAATAGTATAGCCGCGCGGCTATACGTTTTTTGACACGTGGCTAAACAGGCGCAGGCGCCAGGCGGAACTCCCTTTTTAATATATAAATAGTATAGCCGCTGGGCTATACCCGGATTTTTTTATAAGTATAGCCGTGCGGCTATACTATTTTTACACGTGGCAAAATGGGCGCAAGCTCCAGGAGGGCTTTTTTTGGTTTGGGTTATTCGCAGCAATGGTCCCTCAACTATACCCGTAGTTACACTTTGGTCCATCAATTCAATTATTAGTTGCCGGGGTCACTCAACTCTGTGTTTCGTTGCACCAGCAGTCCTTCCGTCAAGTCTGTTAAATTTTCTGTCAAAAGTGAGGGTAAATTCAGAAATTCATCCACAAGAATCAAATAATAAATAACCAAAAACTACCCACCTTATAATCATTTATCAAATACTATCTATAAATACTGTCTTATTGCCTACTGAACACTTTTTATCACTTTTTTCTTTTCTCTCTCAACTCTCTCTTCGCTCTCTCTCTCAGCTCCCTCTTCGCTCTCTCTCTTTCAGCTCTCAAAGTTTCTTTTCTCTTTTGTTTCTTGCAAATCAATCTTAAGCACTCAATCAAAAAGGTTTGTTTACCCTTTCTTGGAATGAACTTGGTTAATTGATGATTGTTTCATGCCTCGTAATTGATGATTCTCTATGTCTGGTTTTGGGTCTTTTGATTTCCACCTAAATTCCCATTTCAATCCCTTCATTTCTTTTTTATTTTGGGCCTTTCTTTTGTGATTTGTTCTTCTGCTGGGACTATAAGAAGCGGAAGAGCAAGAGCTCTTCTTGGGTCTTTTCTGCAGAACCTGGTGGCTTGGCTGTTAAGATTGCATCTGGAGGTCGACGATGGAGTTGAGCTTTGTGGGTTTCGCCATTGTTCTACACCAATGGGTTTGGATCTGTGCTTGTTGAGATGGAATCTGACGGTGGAGAATTTGTCAGGTGTCGGGAGTGAAACAAACCCCCAAATTGAAAACTGCAGAATGAGCACAACACGAAAACTGCAGACTAGCCCTTGAACGACTGAGCTGGGTCTGAAGGCTTGGAGGCGGCTAA
The DNA here is from genome assembly GCF_002207925.1 of Prunus avium. The sequence continues at coordinate 76,193 of NW_018921259.1, forward strand.
GGTGGGGGAGATTGGAGGTTACGATGGCAGGGTTGGAGGCTGCTAAGGTGAAGAAGGCTAACTGAAAAGTCAGATTTGCCCCTCACGAATCTATGAGATTCTCACAGATGCTTGCCACGTCATCATTTTAAACGGAAAAAACTAACAGACTTGACGGAAGGACTACTGGTGCAACGGAACACAGAGTTGAGTGACCCCCGCAACTAATAATTGAATTGATGGACCAAAGTGTAACTACGGGTATAGTTGAGGGACCATTGCTGCGAATAACCCTTTTGGTTTTTTAATAAATAGTATAGCCGCCCGGCTATACGACTTTTTTTATGATAAAAAAATAGTATAGCCACGCGGCTATACTATCCGGTTCGGGTTTAAGCAGCTTTCCACTAAAAACATCACGTGACATTGATCCACCATTTTGGCTGTAGACGGGTTAAGGGTTTAAGCGGATTTCCCACAAAAACCATCACCTGGTTATGATGCTGTGTCGTGCCCTTCGTCCCAAAAATCTGCCTTTGCTCTTCCACAAGCCCAAAGGTACTCTCTTTCTCTCTCTCCACTATGCGACTGTACCTTCTTTCTCTCTAAGTTACAATAAAATGAATGTCTGTACAGTGAATCCATGTGAACTCTGGGCAGCTCCATTTGGATCCCTTTTCTCCACACACATTGTCGGTGACAAGCCGATTCTTGTAAGGAATTAACACACATTCTGTGTCATTTTCAATTTCTACTCATTACTTTATGCAATTCAAGAGAATGGGTCTGCTCTGCTGGGATAAATAAAAAACCTAATAACTTCAATTGGGCAGGTTCGTGATTTCATTCATTCTGCATTATACGATCCGAAACATGGGTATTTCTCTCAAAGATCGAAATCGGTTGGAGTGCTTCCCAGAGCAATTAAGTTCAATCAGCTTGAAGGTATCTAGCTTAAATTTTTTATTAGTCGCATGTCATAATTCAGATATTTCAAGCTGTTAACTATTATTTTTTAATGAATTTAGTATAAGTTTTAAGTGGTTTGATTCATTTATGTGATTATGCATGAACTTTGTTGGAAGAATGATAATGGGAAGGAACATACAGCGATATTACTGAAAAAATGTGACTATAAGCTCTCTTTCTCAAGTCCTAAAGGGTTCTGCTTTCTTGAAATAGAGTGGAGTGGGTTAAACAGGAAACATGGTTTTGGGATTTCTAACCAGCTAGTTACTCAAATTTCGTAGGGCTATTATGATGTTTATGCTACACGTTACAACATCAACCCTAAACCCTTAAAACATCAGTGTATTGTAAGTTGTGACATGTTTGAAAAAAAAAGTGTATTTGAATTGAGTATGTAGAGATGGACGAGTGGAAGTACAACGAAAGCTAAAATTTCAAGCTTGTAATAGCACAAAGGACAGCATGAGGAAATTCACATTCCACATAGTTATATTTATGAGCTTGTTAGGTGATTTTTATTTGGATTTTGAAGGTGCCATGAGAAGGTGCTATGAAAACAAAAGGTAGAAATACTAATTTGATGTGGGTGGTGCAAAAATCATGGTTGCCTGTGTTTTGCCTAGTATTGAGTCCTTGATCGAGTCACAAGCCTCAAAAAAGGTTTGTGTGGCAATCCTCAAGCACTTAGGTTTAGAGCTTTGTTTAGTTTTCTTGGTTTCTAAATAGTTAATCAATGTGTTCTTTAGTATTTGACATATCTGCTAATCTAGACTGGCTGAAAAGGCTGGCAAGTAATATCCTTTGCCCAAGTATGACTTGCAATAAAATACATAGAAAGTGAAGATTAGTAAAAATTACATTACTTTCCTGTTTAACCTGTTTGACTAAACTTTGTAAATAGTTTGTCTAAAATTGTAGCTGAAATGATACGTACATTAATTAGTTTTCCCATCAATAGTCTTTTATTTGTCCCAGTTTCTGAAATGAACAAAATTGCATTATTGGCACTTTTGAATGATGTTATCATAAATAACATGTGTTTGCAAATAATATAAAGCATTTCTTTGGAGAATTAGAACCAATTTCTTATGAGCCGATTCAATTTAAAGTAACCATCTGTTGTAGTAGCTGGAGATTTGTGGAAGGGCATATATACTGAAATTTTCGCATATTATAGGTAGGAAAGGTTATATGAAATACTTGGATAAAATTTACAAAGAAAGTGAGGTATCATGGTTTACTCCTGTGGAAATTTTTAAGGTAATCTCTCTCTCTCTCTCTCTCTCTCTCTCGTCTGTCTGCTTTCTGCATTAAGAAACTTAAATTCTAATTTCCATAGGGAATTCATAGTTCAAAGGCTTCACCTTCTGCACAAAATTAAAACATGAACATGCATACAAAAGATATAAAGGAAAAAGGAAAAAAAGGAAGGGAAACCAAACAAACACCAGGTGGCTGGCACATAGGCAGGACACAATAATGATACATGATTTTGAGGTGAAATGATGTATTGCATTTTTCTTTTAGGATAATGCTTTACATATAAGTATATTTTTGAATCCACACATGATTCTAATAGAAACAAGATTACCAGTTTTAAACAGAAGGCAACCTGATATACAGTTAATATCTTCATATACAAGGTGTGACCTTTGTATCATTTGACAACTTAAGAAGCAGCGTATACATGTTGTGTCATAGTATTCCATGTTTTTACATAATGCATGAGCAGCATTTATTTCATTTTGATGTACATTACAGTGGTAACCACAAAAAAAAGTAATATTTAATGGTTCTTTGTATCTTCCAACCCAAACTCCACTTAGATTGGCATTTTTCTTATTTCATCAAATGCATGTCTTTGCGATTTCAAAAGTTTCACTTTCTTTATAGCCTTGGTATGCGCACGGGATTGCTGAAGCCATAATGCGTACTGCTAACTTTTCAGTTCCCCTAAAGGTAAGCTTCCTCTTTTTAATGATCAGGCAGTGGACATATCACTGAGATTTTGCTTATGTTGTCGGATTGAATGCATATTGCTTCTAGTAAATGTCTAGGGCACATTTGATAATTTTATCAAATTTCCATATCTCATTTTTTATATGATAATACCATATTCTGATTATTAATTGTTGCATGCACACATTTGTTTTATATGGCAAAAAATAAAATCTAAAAATTATAGTAAATTTTTTGGATGCTTTTATTGAGAGTCCAGTTTTTTCTTTCACCAAAGAAAAGTTTGGACTAACAATGAATAAAAGCATAATGTTCTAGAGCTTTAAGTAATGTCTGTAGTATCTTGATTAAGTGTACTTCCTTTCCCTTTTGTTCTTGAAACTGAAAGAATGTAGTTCTGTTTCTGATTTGTCCTTGTAAAATCTATAATTGCTTTGTTTTCCCAAGAGTCTATAGTCTTTAAACTGGGCCATTCAACTTGAAAACCATTAGTGACCGAGTACTACAAATGATTGATGATGCCTCAGATGAAAAAAGAAGCTAAGTGAGGTTGTATCCTCAATGCTGCCTAGTCAATCTTTTACTACAGTCATAGAGGACTAGTGATGATTTTCTGTTTGGCTGGATGTGATAAGTTGCGAGATTTTTTCCTCGAGTTTATTGATTTTCTTGTAAAGTGATGCAAATTAATGGTTTATATATAATCAGGCTGGAGTGAGTAATTTCAATCAAAGACAGGATTCTGTCACTATGTGTAATCTCCCTAAATACTTTGGTTTCTAGATTACAAGATGAAGTCCCGTGAATGCTTCTGTTTTTCAATCTAGCATTGTAGGCAGGACATGGTAGTTTGCTTGCAACTTACACAATTTAAAATTCTTTGTTTATGTTTCTAGGCGCCAGATCTTTGATCTTTTTTCATTTATGTTACTCTTATTTTGGTAATACATTAATCATGCCCTTAAATGTTCCTCATCCACTTGTTTAATACAAGTAGGCTACAATTTAATCTGTCATTTTATAATGTGCACTCAGATATATGAAATTGGTGGTGGATCAGGAACTTGTGCAAAGGGAATTATGGATTACATCATGCTGAATGCACCGCCAAGAGTTTACAACAATATGACTTACATGTATGTCCTTGACTATACCTCCATGTAACATGAATAAGTATTCCATATTCCTAATGTCTGCGACCCTCATAGAACCTCATCAAACTATTTGTCAACAGCTTTGTTTTACTTGATGTGCCTTATTTGGGCCATCCATATGACATTATATCATGCCTGCAATTTTGATCTGTTACTGGAGTGAGGAGAAATGGTCAAAAGTGATTGAAGCATTATTTTTCTGACCCTTAATGCCCTTGAGCATTTTGATGGAATCTAAGCAAAGAGTTAGAAAGATAACTTCACCATTGACATTAAGAGCAATATAATTGTCTATTTCGCAACAAACCCATGAAACAACATAACATTTCTCTTCCCGTCAATTCTCTTTTTTCTACTCCTTTTGCCACCATCTCATTTGTTTACATTTGCCATGCCAATTAAATGCCTAAATATAGTGCAGATGCTTTAACTAAATACTTGTATTCAACATTACAAAATTTTATTATCAATACCTGAAATAATTGGAAACATAAATTTTTTATATTCTGGTGTTGAGTATTTTTGCCAATATAATAGTGGTACTGGTTGAGTTAGTTTTTCAATCCTAATTGATGCGTGTCTGTATATTTGCTGACCATAATCATGTAAAACTGTAGCTCAGTTGAAGTCAGTCCCTCGCTGGCTGAGATACAAAGAGAAACTGTTGGAGAAGTCCATAGTCACTTATCAAAGTTTCGAGTAGAATGTCGTGATGCTACTGACCGGAGTGGATGGGGTATGGTGTCTGTGACTTTTCAGATATTTCATTTAGTTTGTCTTGTACGGAACTTTCAGAGTGCAGCTGTTTTGTGTGTCTAATTTCATATATATTTTATTATTTGATAGGAGATGTGGAGCAACAACCATGTTGGGTAATAATGCTTGAGGTATGTTTTGTCCTATATTGACTCTATTGTGCCTGTGCTCACTTATTGTACTATTAGAATAGTGGACGATAAAGATTCTTACGTGGAAGTTTCTCTAGTTTTTCTAAATGAGTTTCAGCCAATCAATTTGTGGTCCAACACTGTCAAATTTGTATCTTCATATTTACAGGTACTTGATAATCTTCCGCATGATCTTATCTACTCAGAAAATCAAGTTTCCCCATGGATGGAAGTATGGGTAGAGAAGCTACAGGATAGGTAAGCAACATCTTGCGGCAGTGTCCATAAAGTCTGGCTGTATTTCTATCTAAAAGTTAACGCACCAATTGAGTACAAATTTGTTTTTTCAAGATCACTCTTTGTTAAAGTGATTGTTCAGCCTGAAACTATTTTTCTAGTTATTGTCAATGGAGCATACATCAATATCTGTATTATTGTTGGGCTAAACCCCTGAAAATTTGAAGTTTTCTTTTTCCCGGCTGTGGATGGTAGAGTTACTGTAGACAGAAAACATATGGAGGGTCATTGGGTCAAGATTTATATTCTGTTACAGTTTTATTTTACCTTGGGGACTGACATCTTTCATTCTCCAATACCATCATTGTGTCTCATCTGTTATCTTTGGAAAATTGTGGGGTATGACAGCATTTGCTGATTTTTCATATTGGTTATTATGTTTACTTATTCTTGTATAACTGGAGGTTGAAGTCGCTTGTGATAATTTATTTGCTTGTTTTAAAAAAGAAAGTGTTTCCAACTCAAGTAAGTCAATATCTTTACAACTATGACTAATGAGTTAAACAGGATGCTCCCGATGTGGTATGTGATAACATGCAAATATCGGATTTGAGGTGGCATAAAATACTTTTGCTCAAGTTTATTTTGAAATCAGCATATATAGCACCTGAAATACATTTCTACTCCATCATTTCGTTCATTGAACTGTTCACTGTTGGAACATGATTTCAGTTTTACTGATTAAGGTTTTTGCTAATAGGGAAACACTGTCTGAATTGTATAAGCCATTGCAAGACTCACTAATTAAACGATGTGTTGAGATCATCGATTTGGACAAAAAACATGATTTTCAAAGCAGTGCAATACTAAAAGCAAAAAGCGTTTGGTCTAAAGTCTTTCCAAAGCCTCAAAGATGTTGGCTGCCAACTGGTTGCTTGGTGAGGAATTGTTTGGTAATTCATTTTATTTATTTTATTTTCTAACAAATTCGAGCAATAATGTTGTCTTTGAACATCCAGAAACTGCTTGAAGTTTTGCATGAGGTGCTACCAAAGATGTCTTTAATCGCTTCAGACTTTAGTTACCTACCTGATGTAAGAATACTTGGTGAAAGAGCTCCATTGGTTTCAACCAAGGTATAAAGACTGAGTATTATCATTATTATTATGTTGTTTGACACTTTCACAGAACATTCTATATTATATGGGTGCATCCAGTTTTCCCTTTGTGATTGGAAATAAATACTTTGAGTATTTATATTTGTGTGCCTCTTTGGTGCAACACTCACCTAATTTTAGGTCCACACTCCCCAGCTCTACAAAGGAACAGGGAAGGTCACTCTTGAAATTCCCTGTCATCCTTAAAACTATCAATTCTACTGTAATTCTTTTAGGCTACAGTAAAACATTCATGATCATTTCAAAATTCCAACTACTGCATTTGTAATGGTATGATTGACACAAAATTCCTAGTAAAAGAAATATAAATAAACAGATCATAATAGGAGCATAAAACACAGCATGTAGTCACCTAGGAACCTGATGAGCTAAATTATCTAGAAAGATGTTAGGATTCATGCAGAGGCCGTTTTCTTTCAATTCCAGGATTGTGTGAAATGCCCACCCACCCACCTGCTTTTCCCAACCCTCCCAAACTGTAGCAGCCCTAGTTTTCATGTTCTCCTCTTTTTTTATTTTTTTTATTTTTTAACTATAATGTTAACCATGTCATTTGAGGAAATTGTAGGAGGATAAACTTGTAATTAGCGCACACACACACACATACGGTGGGAGGGCTTAGTATTTTGGGGGTGGCCATGGCGCTGCTCTGGTTGAAAATTCCTATTTCCGTGTTTCTCTTATTGTATATGCTAGTTTAAATCTGGTAAACGACAGCATTTCAAATGCATTTAGTAACAATTTGGTAATCCTGGTTTGATCCTTTACATCCTTAAGTCTACAGGTTTTAAGCAAAATGGAACGAGAATTACGTAATCAAGTTCAACTACTCATTGACCCAACCTCTAACCATATGTGCTGTGAAAAACAAGGGGAAACAAACTAGGGGACAAAAAAACCAAGCCTTGGATCTAATAGCAAAGCAAGTCAAGCTTTCAATTCTTAATATATATACATACATAGAGCTTCCATTGAGGGATCCCTCAAATATTTGAGGGACATCCTTGTAGGGCCCACTCCGCATTGTATTTCACTAATCCAAACTGTCTATTTTTTAGATAATCATTCAAAGATCGTCTCTACAAAAAATCACTTGAATCCGATATCATTTGACCACTCAATTGAGTTATTGAAATTTTAGTACTTTTTTGAAGCACCGTGTTCATTGATTTTGTAGGACACAATTGGATGTCGAAACAGTTTCCAATTTGTCTAACTTTTTGCAAGGATGATCTATGAATGTAGACTTGAAAAATAGATGGTTTGGATCGTTGAAAAAAAATTCATAGGGGACCCCAAAGGGTGTCCCTGGGATCCCTCAAAAAATTCATATATATATATATATATATATATATATATATATGAATTTTTTGAGGGATCCCAGGGACACCCTTTGGGGTCCCCTATGAATTTTTTTTCAACGATCCAAACCATCTATTTTTCAAGTCTACATTCATAGATCATCCTTGCAAAAAGTTAGACAAATTGGAAACTGTTTCGACATCCAATTGTGTCCTACAAAATCAATGAACACGGTGCTTCAAAAAAGTACTAAAATTTCAATAACTCAATTGAGTGGTCAAATGATATCGGATTCAAGTGATTTTTTGTAGAGACGATCTTTGAATGATTATCTAAAAAATAGACAGTTTGGATTAGTGAAATACAATGCGGAGTGGGCCCTACAAGGATGTCCCTCAAATATTTGAGGGATCCCTCAATGGAAGCTCTATGTATGTATATATATTAAGAATTGAAAGCTTGACTTGCTTTGCTATTAGATCCAAGGCTTGGTTTTTTTGTCCCCTAGTTTGTTTCCCCTTGTTTTTCACAGCACATATGGTTAGAGGTTGGGTCAATGAGTAGTTGAACTTGATTACGTAATTCTCGTTCCATTTTGCTTAAAACCTGTAGACTTAAGGATGTATGACATTTAGTGGTGGACCTTGAAAATCCTCTGATTGTTTAGTATTTTGAAAGTAAGGCTGAATCTTTGTAGTGATATTCCTAATAACCCCCCTGGGCCCTTAATGCTATGACTGCTAGAATCAAAATCCTAAGAGCTTTTTGGTTTCTAAACTTACTTCCTTCACAGAATTAACTTCTCTTTTTTATGTCTGCCATAGCAATTTTTATGGCATTAGGCTGGATCCTGAACAAAAATTGGTCAAGGCATTAGGTCATCATTTCTGTAGCATGTGGTTTGAAGCATTGTGCAATCATTTCTATTGCTACCTGATATCCAGATTGCTCAACCGTGCAAACCTGACAATGTAAACCCTCTTCCTGAGGGGAGAAGAAAGAAACGACAGTTTTGATGGGGGATATTACTGTAGAATGATCATTAGCCTGTGAGAGAGCTTGGGTTTTTTAAAATTCCATTGTTTGTTATAACCACCATCAAGTTGTATTGTAAAAAATTCTGCTGATTGCTATAGTTCTGAATAACCTACTTAAGTGCAATGTTTATGTAGTCACTGCTTAGTGATAAACTCTCTGTATGGTCAACTTTCTTCTGTTTTCAAGGTCACTGTGTACTGTCTTTCAAAGTTATTATTATTATTATTGTTGTTCTTCGTTGTAGTTATAATTATTATTACTATCATTACTACTAGTACTGCTAAGTTTTAAAGGTGAGCAGCCTTTTATGAAACTAAAGTTTATGATTTTGGTTTGTTGTTGTTGTCATAATAGTTATAATTATTATTACTATCATTACTACTAGTACTGCTAAGTTTTGAAGGTGACCAGCTTTTTATGAAACTAAAGTTTATGATTTTGGTTTGTTGTTGTTGTTATAATAGTTATAATCATTACTACTAGTACTGCTAACTTTTAAAGGTGACCAGCTTTTTATGAAACTAAAGTTTATGATTTTGGTTTGTTTTCAGGGGGATGCTGACATATTTTTCCCCACTGAATTTTGGCTTTTGGAACGTATTGACCATTACTGTTCTGGATGGCTGAAACTGCAGAAAGATATGTTGTCCAAGGAAGGGAAGAAGAGGCGAACAATTACAGTGAGTTCAATTCTATTGTCATGTAGCGTTTTTGTTTCTGGAAGCTATAAGATAAATTACAATTCACGCGGACACAAATTCATCTGGTCCTAGGTAGCTTGCTTTAAAAATATATGATTTAGATATCAGGGCAATCAAGTTGCCCTTCACATATCCATGTTCAATGTGGAGAAAGTGCATGTGTTTGCCTAAATCTTGGCAGGGGTTTTAGGTGGATGAGGTGGACAGTGGGTAGACCTTAGGTCCAAACTTCCCTAATCATGTATGAAAAAGAATAAAGATAAAGAGAAAGTACAGGAAAAGGATAACTACTTCTGAGGGATTGTGCTATGAATCCTACTGCTGGATTTATAGTTCCTCTGGGGGCCTTAAAAACTGTTGCCCAGGAGAGCAGTTCTCTGCCCACATAAACCTCAACAATCACACTATTTTTCTTAATCAAATTTATATAATGATGTAGCTTGATACGTCGTCATTCATGGACGAGTTTGGCTTGCCCTCGAAGACAAGAACCAAGGACGGATACAATCCACTTTTGGACGATTTCAAGAATACGAAATTTTATCTAAGTGTTCCAACACATAATACTGTATAGATGGTACTGGCAGCGATTTTATTTCCAAGAAAGCATATGGCTCCGAATATCTGGAGTTGGTATTGTTGTTGAAGTGATTTGTGGGCTTCTGAGCAGTATGGCTAGTGAACCAGCAGTTCCTTTCTTACAAGCATGAACTCAGATTTGATGCTGTATCAGACAATAAAGTTGAATGGCTGTCTGTAATGCTCATAATAGAGATACATATATGTTTGGGAACATTGGGTAAAACGATGATATTGCTAACTCTTGAAGATGGATGAAATGCAACGTGGCTTTGCTATGAATGCTCAAGATCAGAAGAAATTCAAAGATTAGGACCCAGCGAAAAAGAGGTTGCCATGAAAGCTGAACCATTCACTTCCCAGTTTTGTCTTGTTTTTACTTTTCTTTTCCTGTCTATTCATTTTATAAATTGTTTCAGTTCTGAGAGGAAGAGCTCATATGGTTATGTCTCACCATGCATTTGAAGTTTTAAACAGCTTATGAAAAATAACTTGTTAGTAGAATCAATCCAAAATTGTCAGCTTTCAGATTATGAAATAACTTATTACTCCAAAGTTACCACATTTGTTCTATTATTGGTTGACAGACTGCTGTCAAAACATCAGCATTATATGAAGGAAAAGACCAACTATTTATTTACGTTTTTTTTTTTGGTTATATTGGGAGGAAAGAAACCCCTTGGGGTTTCGAACCTGGGTGTCAAGCAGGGGAATGGGGGAGGCCACCACAGTGGTATCTTCTCTCGACTATTTATTTACGTTTTAATTTCGTAATATTGTATGGCTATTATTGCATGAATCCTTCGAGAATTACAGAAATATTTTCTTTTTAACTTTTCTAACGGAATTTTTATTAGTATATAAGACTATTTGTTTTGAAAATATATGAGTGATAGGTTTGGCTTGTAACATGAGCAAGTCATCTTAAATTTCCTTCTTCCTTTTTTTGTTTTGTTTTGAGACGAGATATTGGGGAAATGAGGATTTGAACATAGGACCTCGGGTGCAAGGATAGTTACTCTTAACCACTTAAGCTCTTAAATTTCTAGTTTACAGTATATGTGGCTAGATCCAAATGCGGCAAAGTTACTAAACAGATTGGGTTAGTGTGAAATCACTTGACATGATTAAATGTGTTAAACTACGTGCCAATTTGACGTAAAGATTCCAAATTTATGAATTTACTGACATTAAGAGGTGAAATTGTGTGTTTAGACTATTGCAATAATGTATGCCAAGATTTGAATGAAAATGATATAAAGAAAACAAATGAATTTCACATACATTCAATCTAATGCACTGTGCATTTCACTTGCATCAATGGCTGAGAAATAGACGTGGCACCCATGTTAAGTACTTATCAAACATATTTGTTCAAGTTCAATATGAAAAAGGCGAGTGAAACTTATATTTCCGTAATCATATTAAACAAATCACTTCCAAATTGGGTAAAGTGAAAATTCTTTGGACGTTACAAAATCATGAGTTAATATCTTGCAAAAGTAATGTAATGGGGAAGTGAAAAAGTAATAAAAGATTTGCAGAACAACTGCTTGAAATGAATGGGAAGTTAAATAAAATTAAAAAAATGTTTAGAAAGGCTGGTCATTGAGCCATCCATCAGTATCAATAAAATTCAAGCTAGTCAACTCCCGCACCGTATCAGCATTAAGCTTCTTTTCCCATTCCACACGCTTTAAAGTGTCAGCTCCTGGCCCATAGCAACCATGCTCTGCATACGTTAATTGGTGCCTGCGTTATATCACAACATTTATTTTCATTTAGGGTCCAAATCAAGTGTTACTTATGAATTCCATAAAACGGAAACATAAATGTTATGTCAATTTCTCTCTACAAACTTTGTTAAATGCCATACACGCCCAACAAAGCGTTTGATTTCTTCATTTTTGTACTCACTTTACACCTTATTTATTTCTAAGAAATCGAACACCCATTTAATCTCTGTCACATCATTAACGAACTAAAATTTGAGAAAAAGTTTGGTAACTCTTGAAATGATTGTGAATTAGAAAAGGGAAAGGATTATATTCTTAGTTGTCATAGTATTTGGCGACTAAAAGTTGGAAAAATAGCCAAAATGACAAGGAAAAGGAAATCATTGTGGATATGGGAAATTGGTAACACCTATCACATTATTGACGGACTAAAATTCAAGAAAAAGTTAGGTAACTCTTGAAATGGTGGTCTAGTATTATATTTTAGTTGTCATATTATTTGGTGACTAAAAGTTAGAAAACTAGCCAAAATGAAAAGGAAAACGAAATTGTTGTGGATATGGGAAATTGGTAACACCTAAGGATGGTATTTTTGAAAAGGAAAAAAGGGTTGGTGCACTATTAAGTTTAATTAAGATTAGTGTGTTAATTATATTAAGAGTGAGAGATCTTACTCATTGCCTTGGAAATGCCAAGCATCCCAGCCTTGAGGCACAACAATTTTCGAAAAATTAGAGTTGTAGAAAATGACTCTAGAGTAACCTCTCCATGCCCTGCCCAAGTAGGTGGAACCTGTTCCAGACACCTTGCAATCCTTGAACACAAACCCACTTGCTTCATTTGGATTGTCTCTTCCCTGTGCTGTGATGTAACCAGCCGACCCAGGATCCAGAGCTCCCCCAAGAACTTGAATCGAACATTTCTGCAAGTATATATATGGCAAAAAAATTAAAACATCATCATTCCTTTTTATGGTATTCGTACCAAATTTGCTTGCATTTTGTTTTGCAAAAACATAATAAGGGTAAAAATGTGTTTGGTACCGGATACCAATTTACTTATGGTATATATTCGTACCAAATTTGCTTGCATTTTGTTTTGCAAAAACATAATAAGGGTAAAAATGTGTTTGGTACCGGATACCAATTTACAGTACCTAATACTGTGGCCTTGATATTTGTTTGAGAATTTGTAATGTATATCAACAAAATATCAACAATGTAAACTGTATTATAAATTGGTACCCGATAACAACCAATCACTGTCAATATAAATTTTCAAAAGAAGATGCTACACAACCCAATTTCTTTCCACCACTACCAAAAAAAACCTACACTGCTCACGGATCATCTGTCTTTATAGGTGGTTTCCATGGGGTGTTTTCCGTGACCGTGGTCATTGATACTAGTAATTTTCATATTGTTATTTAGATAACTTCAAGTTTTTTAATCAACAAATGTCATTCATAAGATTTGAACTCATGACGAATCCTCTAATAAAATAGAGAGACACAGTGCCGCTAGACCAACTAGTCATGACCTAGAGGTTGATTGATGGATTAAGTAATATGTAAAGAAATTGAAGATGAAATGGAAAAAAGAATGAACCTGAAAAATGGACTGGGCACTGCCGAAGATAAAATCAACGGCACCCTGGATGGTGCAAAGGTGATAGTAGTGCCGTCCTTGACCATCCCACAAAGTGTCTTGCAAACCAAAGAAACCACATCGATAGAATGAAGATTTGTCCCCGTAAATCATTGCCGCCACTGCTGGCACTCTTGGATTTTTGTTATTCACAGGGTTGTTGTATGAATTCTGCATAACATTCATAAATTAAAAGAAGTATACAATATTAATAAATTGAAGAAATTGAAGAGTATTTGAACGAAAAGTTTTTTTCATTTAAACACAAACAATAGTCTAAATTACTCTAATCTACGGAAAGAAGAATTCAAACTTGGGTGGAAGGGGGGTGGCACTGTCCTGATCAACTAGTGTAACACGTATGCTATGTTTGAACCAAAAGTTAATAATGATTATTGCAATTACCACAAAGCTGATGGATTTGACAATGATACTGTCGGCATAAGAGGCAAAAGTAGGGCTTTGTGCAACTGAGTCGTGATCATCCCAAACAATCAGTGTTTTATGCCTATTTTCTCCTTTGAGAATTATGTATGGCTTGTCAACGGGGATGATCACCTTTTCCCTGCAATATTCACACAGAAAAGGGAAAAAAAACACAAAAACAAGTATTAATAATTCATTTTCCCATAAGAAATTAAATAGATTCATGATTTATATAATCACAACACAAAGATTAAGCTTACTTATAGGTGCCTGCCTTGATCTTGATAGAAACCCAGTTCCTGTTGTTTATAGGAACAGCATCAATGGCTGATTGAATGGAGGTGAAATTGCCATGGCCAGATTGATCAACAGTGATGGTGTAATAAGCCAGCTTCTTATTATTGCTATCAACTCTATACATTTGGGCATTGGCTTGCCCTAATAATCCAAGGCCTAGTAAGATTAGAGCTACACATGAACAATAATAATGAGCATCAAGACGAAGACATGATGACATCTTTGAGCCTAAAGAAAATTATTGCAGAGAGAGAGAGAGAGAGTATGAAGCTTTGCTTTACTACAAGGTATGGGGATTGGAGAAGAAGAGAGGAGGGGAGAAGCACAGAAATAATTTTATTTTTAATTTAATTCATTGCTGTTCTGTGTGTGTGTCTGTGTATGTATTTAAAGCATGCCAATGAGACTCTGGGATTTGGAGGGAAATTGGGAAAGTCAAAGGTCTGCCTAAAAGAATGTCTAGTAATAATAAACTCATTGAATTTTTAGAAAGGGGTATCAATTTTTTATTTTTTGTTGTTTTCTTTATTTGTATTTTTTCAATTTTGAGCTTTGATTTATTTCCTTTCCTATATATTTTTCTTTTCCAACCCTCTAAAAATAATTTAAAAGGAAAAAAAAATGTAGGTGCAGTTGACAAGTTAAGTGTATGGAAGTAGGAACAGCTCTTGTTGCAAAAATGAGAAGATAGAGTAGATCGACAAAAAAAGGAAAAACTGTGAAAACAAATATTACAAAATGTAAAATAATCAGAAAAATCTACAAAATTGAGAAGAAATTGAAAACTAAACTTGGCTATATACAGAAAGACAATTAGAATTTACAGACATTCAGGAGGGAAAAGGAAAATTATTTCATGATTTTCGAGATTCAATTGATTCCAAATATGTTCAGTGTGATCAACCCTCGTCTGAACCTCACCACAAGGTGCTGATTATGGGAAGCTTTTTTGGATTGGGAAAAATAAAATGTATGTCACCAAATTCATATAAAAAATAGTATATATATATATATATATAATTGACACAGATTTTAGTAGCTAGCCTTCTAACCATAGCATATTGTGTTCCCTTAAATTGCTCAACTTGATTTTATTCTCTACCCCTAATTCAAAAAAATCATCGTCAATAACCTTCAAAAATATGTTAAGACCCGTATACATGCGAGAGAAAAAATAATTAATGAAAGACTTAATTGCTTAAAACCTTTAGAAATTAATTATCAAATTAGAGATTGAGTAGGTTTTATTTTATATTTTCTTTGTTCATCCTTTTCTCTTGCACATTCAAAGGCAATTTTTTAGTACTAAAAAAGTCATTGTGGGCATGAAAACTTAGGGTGAAATCAATTTGCCGCTAATTGAGCACAAGACATTTGTTAAGCAAAAACATGTGAAGGAATTTGGCCAGAGTCCAATTTGGGAAAGTTTCTTCCTGAAGCAGTCAAAATAATTAGAGAGGAAGAATGACGAGGAAACCGCACTATCAAAGTTAGGTTCTGAAGAAATTTACAAACAATCACAAACGGGAGAATAATTAAATGCCGCCTTTGTTTGTGGCCATGAAATGAAGGCCAACTTTTGATGACCTTGTAATTATAGAATGTGAACGTTACCTAGTGTTGTTTAAAATACTAGTGTTGTTTAAAATTGAGCACTGCAGTTACTTCCCTATCTAAAATTTGTGTTTGACTTTTTCTAAATCAGATAAAATATTATTGTTTTTGGTAAACCACATTCTGTTATTTATCCACAAAAGATGACTCAAATAATTGTCAACCGTTGCCCTTCACATATTTAGGCCTCCAAACACATGTCCTAAATAGTGTGTCCTTAGGTATTAATAAATCATTTATTTGTGAAGAGACCTTCTCAAAGCTTTAATTCATTAGCACCGCCTGCTCCACTTGGGTGTTGTTATATATTTGTCTAGGAAAACCCAAGAAATCAGATGTGTCCGTACTAATTTTATGCTCTAGTAATTAGGGGTTAAACCAAAGTTTCCCAAACAACCACAACAATGTTTATAGAGAGAGAGATTATTGTCCTGTTAATTGATTTTAAGACTAATCAATCAATTAATATTTTTTACATTTGAGGAATGAACTATTGCATTTTAAAGCTATCAACTAATGAGAGTCGGCACAATCAACATAGAACTCATTTGGAGTGGCGCTATTTCTTTTTATTTTCTTTTTCCAAAGTTAGGGGGTACTATGGAGCACACCAAAAGCCTTGGCCAATCTAACTCGGCTTTGGAGTGGCGCTATTGCCACCCTTTCTTTTTTTCTAGCTTTTCACATCTCTTAATCAATTTGCTACGCTTATGGGCAATTTGTTCTTCCTAGAGAACCTCTTTGTATTTTGGTTCTCACCTGATAGGGGTCAGGGGCAAAAATAGAGTAGAATCATTCCTCAAAATGAACTCATCATCTAGAAAAAGCAATCGAACTGAATTGAGAAAACAGTGATTTAGCTAATTCGTAAATACCAAACAGCATACAAGTGTACGACTATCTATCAGAAAGAACTACTGCCAAAATACTTAAAACCATCACAAGGAACAACCAAGTATCTTAATAAACACAAAACAAAATTTAATTCTTAAGTCAATCCTCAACAACATTTTCATCTTAAAAGGCAAATCTCTACTAATCAATATTTAATAGGAGCAATGATCTCTAGCTGAGGACCTAGTTTCTCCTCAGCAACCTTTTCGGCCTTCACCCTCAGCTTGTTCAACTGTTTCTTCCTCTCATATGCAAGCTGGGCCCTCTCCTTCCTCTTGTTCTCAAGCTCCTGCACAGCCACAGATAAATTCATTAGTGACTATTTGTAAGTACATGAATCAATGGCAACAAACTCATTCCAAGAAGAAGCAAATAGAATCCACCTGCCTCAAGCTCAAAACGCACAACAAAATTAAATATAGATGTCGGTAAGCAAAGTTGTAAATTGATTGACACGAGGGCACATATGAATTGCCGTCGATGTAACTCAATGTTAACGAGCCAATGAGTGTAAGTACTTTTAGGTAAAAGTACAAAGCAAACTAATGTGATGATTTTTAAGAACATAACCCTAACCTGGAATGGCGTACTTAGCTGTTAGTCATTTGTGCCAAACTATGAAGAATTCCAGGCATTTACGCACTTACAGGGGATGCACTAATACAAGCTCCAAAAGTTCTAGACACTGACATACAAACGTATACCCAATCTACCGTAAAAGACTAATGTGCTAACATACAGAGTTAGACACCATTTAAAGCCAGGTAGGTACACACAGAAATAAGTCTTGATTAGGAAAGCAAACAAAAGGATCCAACCGGCTTTAGCAAATAAAAATAATCAACTCCACCACTACAACACGCTGGATGAAGCATTGTTCAAAACATGCCATCACAACCACTAAATTCAATATGCATTTAAGTGCGAGAACACCCCTATAAATGTAAACAACCACATTATGGAAACTAAAATCCGATGCAACTTGATCCAATTGAATACAACCATAAAATGAGTGTACTACTCTGAACTAAAAAGAGAAAATAATATGCTTTACTAAAACACAAGGACACAAAAAACTCAGTAAGAGCAAACAAGAAAAGCATGTGATTCTCACCTTGATGGTCTCATAGTGATTCCATCCAACCTCAGATGAAAGCTTGCCCAACAAACAGTACTTGTGTCCTGCTTGAAGCCTCAAGACCCTGATAATCCAAAAACAATAACCTTTCAGTTCACGGAAACAGAACCAAACAAAAATAACAAAACTAGTAAATCAAAATCAACAAGCTAGTGTGAAAAGCTCACTTGAGAGCATCAGGAATGACCATCCTCTTTATCTTATCATAAGGAGGTGGTACACCCTCGTATGCCTTCAAACGGGCAAGTGCGGCGGCACCACGCTTGGTCTTGTGCGGAATCATTCTGCAAAACCAAAGACACAAGTACAAAATTACTGTAAAATAACTTATACAAAGAAATCCCCTATTGAGTGAAATAAAGCAGAAAACGCAACTACCATTCCAACTAAAAACATAGATCACCTATTGAATCAATAAAATAAACGTAAAATAACAAAATAGGTCTATAACATATAATGAGTCGGAGATCATTTTCTTCAAAATCAGCAAATTTACCAGAAAAATAAACAAGTCCAAGACTTTTCAACTCCTATTCTATTCCGACAATCAACATATTAGAATAAAAAACACAAATTAATAGAATCAATCTCGTCCAGTTTACAGATTAAACTAAATAATGGGCACCAGGCATTCTGTTCGGTTACTAAGAAAATGAAACAAAATCCAACAGCCCCAGAAAACCCTAGCTCAAACTCAAGAAAACGTACATAAATCTAGAAATCAGCAAACAAAGAGAGTGAGAGAGAAAAAACGACGTACCCACGGATGGTGCGCCAGAGGATCTTAGCTGGGGCACGGAAGTGAATGGGACCATGAGAGGGCTTGGTGTTCATGCGCTTGCGCAAGAACCTCATGTACTTCATCTTCTGCCTGACGAGCCCACCGGAGATGCAGATCTCCTCGCATCGAACCACCACGACCTTCTGCCCATTGAGAAGCTCTTTGGCGAGTATCGACGCCAGGCGACCCAGCATGTGGTGGCGGGCGTCCACAACGACGCGCTTAGCGCAGATTCCTGAGCCAGACACCATTGTTTTCAAGCTCTCTAACCCTAAGCGGCTGTGAAGTGAGAGAAATGGGTGCGTAAGAGTTAGGGTTTTGGAATGCCGTGGTTTATAAAGAAGGCGTATGAGGGTTTGGTTGGCTGCTGGCTGGTGTAGCTTTGTATGTGGTGGGGATTGATGGGTTGTGTGGCATCTGGGCTTAGATGGTAGCCACGTAGCCCACAGGTATGCCAGGTCAAAGGCCCAAACAAAATATATGGGCTGGGAGGGTTAATTTTCTTTCGTGGGTTTAAAGAAAAACAAAACAATTAGCCCATAGGGCCCATTACAAATGTCTCTAAGCCGCGCTCTAAGCCAAGGTCCAAAGTGAGGAGCTAACGTTATTCTTTTAGAAATAGGCCCATACCGAAGGTAGCTAGGATACCACACTTTTTTTTTTATTTTTTATAAACGGAATACTTCTAACATACCCCATGAGAAAAAATGTTACCAGAAGGAGGAAGTGCTCATCGAGACGAAGAAGATGGCGGAGTCGGACCGGCTTTGTCTGAAACCCTAGCCACCAAATGCGTTCGAAGAGAAAGAAAAGATGGAGCCCTGGACTTTTTTTTTGTAATTCTTGGTAATAAACTTTTTTCATATATATACAAATGATATTCTATTTTAATCTAATTTAAATTATGGAGAGGAAGATTCGAACTTGGGTGCAGAGTTAGAAGCACATCCGCTCTAGTCAACTTGGCTAAGCACATGACTGCAAGTTACAAACTTATTTAACAATGGGTGGTAACAAAATTAAATTTAGTAACCCTTCTTCGAAAGTGAGCAATAATAGTGTTATGTCGTGCCAAAATCTTTACCCATTATTTGGACCCAAAAATAATAATATATCATATCCATTGACTTTTGATTGGAACTATTATATATACATTATATCTGCACAAGTACAATCGCCTTAGTTAATTGATGAAAAAGGGTCTCCCAATCGTTTTCAGTGATAAGTTTGAAATTTCAAGCTGTAAGATAGTGGAAGGAAGAGAAAAAAGCCAATTGAAGCCACATGGGTCAACTCTTTTAAGACAAATGCGACCAAGCAAGCATGATTGAATGATACACACAACAAATATGAGGTGGTGATGGATGAACCTTCACAATTAAATCCAAATGCTTAAGGGACCCTCTGAGAATGGCAACGTCTCAGGGCAGTCGAATAAAACCAAAAAGAGTTATTTCTGGCAAGTCAACGACCCGTTGACCTTCTAACTCATGTATCACCAAAATTATTTTCATTCAATCAAAGTCAACAACATGTATGACAGAAGTTGTCTCCACACTCCCTCTGCTGCCATAACAGATACTATTCTCCTTCCCCACAAGATAGAAACAGAGAGAGAGCATGTGGGGGGTGAGCAGCTTCATCAGTATCTATTTTAAATATACATATGGGGAAAGATATTTGACACTACTATGTGAGTTATTTCTGGCAAGTCAACGACCCACGGCAACAACGACCCGTTGACCTTCTAACTCATGTACATCACCAAAATTATTTTAATTCAATCAAAGTCAACAACATGTATGACAGAAGTTGTCTCCACACTCCCTCTACTGCCATAACAGATACTATTCTCCTTCCCCACAAGATAGAAACAGAGAGAGTCCATGTGGGGGTGAGCAGCTTCATCAGTATCTATTTTAAATATACATATGGGGAAAGATATTTGACACTACTATGTAATTATCAATTAATCACATCTTTTGTAGGACGTTACATATATGATGTTAAGATTTCGAAAAGACAGACGAGTGATCCACTATAATACTAACATCAATACTTTCAACAACTTAACCACAAATATCTTAGTAAATATGTAGTTTCATTTGTTAGGTAATGAAACCACACACTTGGATATTTTTTACCTTATTTTCTTGGGTTTCTAATGTGGTATTTTTACAATCTTCAACAATTAATAGCTAAGTTGTTCTACTTCTATAAACTAGACATTCAAACAAGAAACTGAAAAGGCATTCGTATACGAACAACTTTCATCGATTTTGAAGAGAGATGACCACTATATATAAGAATTAATTTGTTCAATGATGAGAATTTGAAGAGATTTCAGAACCACTACATGCCTTTAATAACAATCTGGAAGAAGAAATACATGTAATGTTACTTATTTAGGACAAAGGAATCTAGCTAGTCTTCAAGGATAAATCTGCAGGTTCAACTGCTGTTATACCAGAGACCACACTACTAGCTCATTAATTTCTTTTTCTGTTTTTCATAAACAATAAATATAAATAGATCAGAATCCAAAAGAAAAAGCTGTGGTCATAAGATTCAAGTTCCACCATCATCATCATATGCTGGCGGTGTTTGCATGAATAAAACTGAATATCTGCTGAACTGAGGTTGCTATATCTTCAGCCGTGAACCTCGATTCACTCTCAACCTGCCCATCATTTACATATATATATAACCCAGATTAATTAATTGCATATGCTAAAATGTTTTATAATCTCAACTATATATATACCGTACGTACCTTGACATTAAAGGAATATAGAACAGTTTGTTCGATGGTGGTGATGTTAGTGTGAAGAATGTTAAGCTGCAAATCCTCAAGCGCAGCAATGGCCTTAATGAGCTGCCCTGGTCTCCTTTGAGACAAAATCTTGATCATCGCATCAAACCCTAAAACCTTCACCTCAACATCAGCAAAGCACGACTTGTTCTCAGCCGATTCTTCTCGAAGCCCCGTTTCGAAGTCCACGAACTTGATAGGATCATTTGGATTCACGGGGAGATTAGCAGCCGGAAAGATTAATGGTCCCCCGCTGCCGCCTTGAGCTGCCTGCACTGCAGGCATCACCGCCATAGCCATCGCTCCGGCAGATTCTCCCACCTCATGTCTTGGAGCTTCGCCTAAGAGCCTTCTCCGCTTTTGTGATTCCAAGCACTGAAGCAACTGCTCTAATTCTCTCACAAACTCTATGGCTCCTCCAATGATAGAAGCTTGATCCCCCTGCATACATTCAATTAAAAAATATTTCAGTGGTGAAGGAGGTCGTGAGTTCAAATCTCATGGACGAAAGTTGTTGAATTGAAAGAAAATGGTTAAACAATATATACATACTCGTTGTACATATGAGCCAGGCATGAGAGAACGGAGCACACGAAGATGCTCATTCATTTGCTTCCTGCGGTTTCTTTCCACGGCGATGTGAGTCATCCGCTGGCTTTCGACTTCTTGAGTGGTCTTGGTAGTTCTTGGTCTTTTTCTTTTGTTCTTGGCTGCAGGCTCCGGTTCTACTCCTCCTCTAGGGTTGTTTTCAAGATCTTCTCCAAGAAATTGGAGCTGCTGCACCGAATTACTACCCGAAACCCGACCCTCCTCATCTTGATCTTCTTCCATTGATTTTGTCTTGCCTTCTTCACCCAACCCTGTAAATCTCTCTTCAGCTTGTGGAACCATGACATCATTGTCGAACTTGTCGTTCAACACCGGAAACTTGAGGAAGTAAACAGGGTCAACCCCGGAGGGTTCTTCTTCTGAAATCTTGGTTTGGTTTAAGCCCAACTTGGGTCCAAAATCCGCAAACTGCATCACATCGGCGAAGCTCAGCTTATCAAAAGAAGTACTTGTTGAACCACAAAACCCAGCTGGAGCTAGTTGTGTGCTCATTTGTTGTTGCTGTTGTTGTAGTTGATGGTGATTGTTCATCAAGTAATTGACCATTCCATTGTTGTTCTCACTTGGAGTCTCGTCGACGCGAGACTTCATCATCTGCTGATCTTCATCATGATGATTATCTAGGGTGTAATCTAGGTTGTTAAAGTTACCAGGCGGCATAAAAGCCTGCAATATTTCATAATCAGAGCAAAAGAACAACATGGTGATTGATGACGATATTTGTCAAAAGAAAATAAACAAAAAGTAAAAGGGAAGTGAGATGAGCAGTGTGAGATGGAGAGAAAACTGAATTTTGTACCGAGTAGTTGTTCTCTTCCTTCTCCATACATACAGAATATATAGTATATGATGAAGAGGAGGACGACGAGTACAACTAATGGAAAACCCTAGGCCCGGGGGTGGAGCTAAATTGAGGCAAGGACAAATTACCCTAGTGGAAACTAGGACAGCTTTGGTCCTACACCTGAAACAATGTTAAAATGCATGAAATTACGGACTGTAGATAAATTAATTGCTTGAAGACTGATAAAACAGACAATAGAGACAAGTTAGATAACAATAATCATCAAGGTTAGAAACAGTACAAATTTATCTAAGACAAAGGCCAACAGAAACTGCACCAAACCCCACCTTTTTTTAGAGATTGGAGGAAAGGATCTTGCAATTTTATAAGAGATTTGGCTACGTGGTTCAGTTATGTCTATATATCTGTGATGGGCCAGCCAGAGTTGCCGTGAGAGAGAGAGAGAGGAGCCTGTGGGATTAATTTGGTTGTCACAGTTTCACCTCACTGTCACGGCCTCCTTTAATTTATGTGTGTCACAGGACAAGAGAGCGCCACAAATAGTCTCCCTCATGACCATTATTAAGGCTTAGCCGCTTGTGAACATTTTATAATTTCCACTTTCAACTTTTCAACTTTTCAAAGAGATTACCTACCAACAAGATTCACGACCTTATTCTTCTTTTTCTAACTTTTCTTTTCTTTTTTCTTCTAAAAATTACAAATCAATCGGGAACCTTGATAACTCAACTGCATGTGATTCCTTATTAATTGGTGGCATAGATAAGATCTACCTATCTTGATGAATTTTCAACAATTGACTCAATTTCGTAACATATTCTTTTGTTATTACGTTAATGGAAAGGCAGCCGAGGTGGGTTTTCCAAATCAAACGTTGGCACATAGCCATTGTTGTTGATCATAGCCATTGACCCCAAATAGTTACGGATGGTAATAGCCAGGTTCGGGACTAGTGATCACAATACCATTATTCATGTACTTGATCACTCATGTCTCTATCTTATTCCCTTAAAGGATTTTCGAAAAATCTCTGTAATCAGAAACGGAGCTAGAATTGTAAGTTTATGAGAGAGAAAATATAAAGACCAAGTTATAATTGGATTATTTTTACACAAGTTTAATAAATTTAACTTCCATATACAACTTAGGCCAAAAAAAAAAACACAAACAAACACACATAAATTGAAATCAACTCAATCCAATTTCAAAACTTCATCATCATCTTACGAAGTTCATAATCCTACTCAAATCACCATTAAAAGATAAAAACTTCATCATTCGAGTCTTGCAAAAAATAGAAAGTCCACATCACAAACCAATAATTTAAGTCCAACTACGAAACTAACCACAAACTACAAAGTTCATCAAACAAGACTCAAAATCTTCAACAAAACATCCACAACTGACTTGCTAAACTACACAAGGAAATAAGACAAATGAAATTCCATGCACACTGACGCACACTTGCCAATCTTCAGGGCACCAATATTTGAATATAGTTGGCCTTTTCATGATTCCTCGTATGCTTAATTTTATAGTTAGAATTCCATCCCCATTATATACATTTGCTTAAAAAGTCATGTATATGTTGAAAAAGAAAATTGAGTGAATACAAGATTCTATTTTCATTACCCAAAAAGAACGGAGAAAAGGTTAGCAAATTTGAGGGATGAGGACCATGTTTTGTTTCTTGTGACTTCACTTTGTGAGAAGGAATATAATTTGTTACCCAATGTAGCTATCTATAATTCTATGAATATGAAGCATAGAGGTTGCAATAATCCCCTGTTGAAACATTATTTGCTGACGGAGCTCAAATCTAACATCCCAGTATCACCAGAGAAGACAATTGAATTGAAACTCATCAAAAATAAAATTGTATACAAGAAATTGAAATTTAACAATTTCACCGTAAGTAAAACAAGCAAGTCAACAATATCCACAGCATATTCTGCGCGAATTTCTGACTGTCAGAAGAGAACGAAAATGATAACTAAACTGAGAATCACGAAGTGTATTCAAACGCCTGAGGAGGCTGCGGTTCCTCGTCAACTGCCATGGCTGAAGCAGAAGCTGGCTGTCCCGTTGCTGATCCACCAGCAGCTGATGTTGTAGAAGAGGGTGTGTCTGTAAGCGAAAGCACCTCGGGTTCAGTCGGTTTCAGATCTCTCAAGAGAACAAACCCGGATGGTGCTAACTTGATGGGCTCATATCTGCTTCCTTCCAGAAATTTAATGTATTGCTCCTGAGCAGGAACCACCCTAGCTGGGTTGGTCAAAATCTCAAACGAAGGCTCCGGCTCTGATTTCTTCTCGACTGAGCTATCAACCTGCCAAAGAGAAGAAGGGGAGTTGGAACAATTATGATATCATGAACTAAGCATTGCAAAGTAAATAGATCCCATCATATTCTCTCTTCCAATTGTTACTACTAGTTTGGATCATGGCTGTGTATGCAGCTCACGCAATCTTTTAAAAGAAAAATAAAATTTAAACACTAAACTTATATCATTCTCATAAGTTTAAATGCAAAAATGGAATGGAGGAAGAAGAAGAAAAGGTGGGATGGGCCCATTATGCCCATACTGCTCACCTGCATTGAATCCCCATCTTTCTCACTAGATGATTTTCCTTTTCCAGAATGTGGATATGAACTCTCTGCCCCAGATAATTTATCAGCATTTGCCTTTTGATCTGCTTCTTTCTTGGCCCTAGCTTTGGTGGCCTTTGCTGATGTTGAAAGTACAGCAGTGGGGAGTTTTACAGCCGATGTAGTGGTTGGCACAGTGGTCGGTTTAGGATATTCAAACAGCGAAGGTTTTGCATGTGACAGGAACTCAAACTTCGAAACTTTCAGGTCAGAGTTCAGTCCTATCAAAGCGGTTGGTGAGAATGACAAGCTTAGGAAGTATATAAGGGGATACCAGTACCAAAATTGGCTAAAAACGGCAAGGCCAACAACTGCAGTAACTTTATCATGTTTTGTCTTAGAAAGCAGTCTTATCGTCACATT
Source organism: Prunus avium (assembly GCF_002207925.1). The sequence goes on from NW_018921259.1 coordinate 101,946, forward strand.
CCTTCCACCAGCATCAATAATTCCAGAGGCCAAGATTGCTCCCATTTTGCTCATGGTGTCCTCATGCTTATCAAGAATTATTTTCTCCAATTGCCGCCTATAAGATTAGTACACAAATTGTTGCAAAATGAGAGAGAGAGAGAGAGAGAGAGAGTTGGATAACTTTGCAATTTTATGATGACAGTACCTGAAAGCTCCAACACGAGAATCACTGGCTTCACTAATCTGGACCATGACCATTGCCATTGCAATGAGGGCCCCTTGGCGCACAAAGTCAACAACATCTGAAGTCAGAGGCTCTAACAAAGATATGGCCTCACTCAAGCCAGTACCAGCACAGGAAATGCCTACGGCAAGAGCAGCACCATATCGAACATGAGGATTGTAAGACTCAGATAGCAGGGAGACAATTCGAGGCGTCTGCAATTTACCAGTGCAATTTTGGAGACATAAGGTATTTATCAGACCAACAGAAAAATAAAAAGGGTATCAAGCAACAAAAAATTGCTTTGGGAAACAACAGAAGATGGACGATCAGAGACAGAAATACACAAATAAGAAAACACCAACCTGCTCTGGCTCGGAGTACAAGACAAAACCAAGTGCTAGAACAGCGGTCCTCCTAACATCATCACTCACATCTGATACAGCAAAATGCAGCAGCTGGCGAATGGCCTTGTTGTTTGCTGTCCCACTGTAGGCCAATGCCAATGCATACATACCACCATAACGTAGAATAGGATCTTGGTCTCTTGTCATCTGCTCAATTAGAGTGTCTGCTTCTTCTTCTCTTCCATATACAGTCAGGGCAATCCCCAATGCTAACCCTCTGTACACAGAATACACAGTTAGCAAAGACCATAGCCAAAATGTGCCATTCCTCCCACATATCACTTTTCTCAATAAATGAATTTTTTTACCAAAAGAAATCCAAGTACAAACTAGGTCACGCAGCTATCTATACCTGATGATCTTTTCATGTTGTGTCTCATGTGCATAAGCAAGCATCTCACTAGCCTTCTCACTTGCAGTTCCAACCATGAGCAAACCCATACTAATCCCAGCAGCTTCACCAGCAACAGCACTGTCGGTGTAGAGCACACTTTTACAGTCATCGTAGATCTCTTCATCAGCAGTTCCTAAAGCTGACAAGCCAAGACCTAAGCATGCACCATGTTGAATAACCTGCATCAAAGGTCCCATTAGAAAATTTTGGCAATAAACTAATGTGCACAAAAAGACACAATCACTAATATATATATAGTGCACACCTCCACATTAGTACTGCGTAGGCTATCACGAAGGAATTGTTTGATGCCCTCGCCATGGTTGGCATGAATGAGACCCAGAGCATACAGGGCACCACCTTCTGAGTACGGACTTCCACCACCACCTGCCCCACCCTGAGGCAAGTAAGGTGCCATCAGAGATCTTCCCTGCTGCAGGTGGCCTCTGTGAATAACACCTAGCCCTGCTGTGGCACTGAATTTAGCCCAATTTGTGGCTCTACTTAACCAGTCCTGAGAATTTAAAGAACTGAAGTGGTCAGTATTCATATCAAAGAAAATTGATTATAACATTGCAAAAGGTGCAAAAGGTGCAAAAGGAAATAGTAAGATATCTGCTTCACCAGATTCTCCCTCAGAAACGTGTCAACAGTTGTTCCAGCATGCATAATTGCATTAGCATAAATAGTAGCACTGTGGCATACACTATTTCTCATCTCAACAGACTGCTTTATTGTCTTCAGAATAAGAAGATCGGACCTATATGCAATTAACAGAAAACAGTCAAAACACTTCTCAACCAATGATTTCCAAAAGAAACAAACCAATTTATAAGTTAATGAAATAAAAAATACGGGAAGAATTTAGCAGCCTCACTTGTTATGACTGTACAAAAATTGTAAAGTTAACTGTATCGATGTCTCTCCAGACAAAATTCCTTTAATTTTCGTCAGCCTCTCAGAATAGATCACTTCTTTAGGATCTTCATGCGCGGTTGCATTTGAAGTAGAACTTCCATCTGTCATTTGAACATCCTCCGCAGAACTTTCATTTTGAGCAGCATTACTTTCACTTTGAGCAGCATTACTTTCACCTTGAGCAGCATCACTTTGAGCAGCTTCATGAGATTGTGGTTGTGCAGATTCTGGCTGTGCAGATTCTGGCTGAGCAGATTCTGAAGGTTGAATCTTGGGAGGTGAAAGGCGATTTCTAACATTTAAGAGAAAAGCTTGGTGCTCATTCTCTATTAGATCAAAGGCTATTTGAAATGCCAAAAGTGCATCGTCCTTGTTTTCAGAGCGCAGAAGATTTTCCAATATGCTTGCTACACCTTCTGGTTCATCCAAGAACATGAGACACTGGCAAATGCTTAAGTAATCTGGAGATGGCAGCTTTTGATACACTTTGACAAGAAGACGAAGTACCTGTACAAAAACCAAACAAGGACAACTGCTGTCAATCTCCTCAATAAAGAATATTTGCACACAACGCATGACTTGATTCAATCAACCAACATAAACAAAAAGCATTAATAGAACTTGAGAAATAACAAAACATGATGTTTCTGGAAACATGATGCAAGAAAAGGAGACACAAAAGGGACAGCCACAAGGACTACATATAACATTTTCCAATGACATTGTCTGAAAGTTTTTGGTCTTAGTTCCAAACTTATTGTATGCCCTTCTTAGTTTAACATCAAGATTTAGCATATAGAAAGTAACCAGAAAAACATACATAAGAAGAAATAAGGGGAGAGCACCTCTAAAGTTTATAACAGTGTTATCCAATATTAGAGCCAACTTAATCTGTGTAGGCAAAAAATCAGAACACCTTCCTATTAACTCCACAGCCTCTAAAAATTATATGCAATCAAACATTAAATTGCTATGAAAGAGAAACCTAAATTACGTTGTGAAAGTATAAAAACATATTGAAGCTATGTACTGTATTGCACCATCATACTTCTACAGAAGCAACCAACAAAGAAAATGCCTTTATTTATTTCTGTATCACTGCATATTTCTAGCGAGTATGATGGCTACAAACAATGCAAAAACAGAAACATCATATTAACAATAATATGTTGGCAAAAGAAAGAGCACAGTCTTACCTCATGTCTATATTCCCTAAGATTAACAAAGGAATGCGAGACATTAATGCAATATGACAAAGTTCCTTGAACATTATCACTTTTTGTGATTGCCTCCTCAAGTTTATCCAATCTTCGACATTCAATTGCAATCCCCATAGCTTGTTGGTATCTTCCATCCATGATACACCTAAAGATAAAAAATAGTAAGAGAACTAGAGGTACTTATGTACTGCATACAAAAACATTAGAGGCCTGCATACTTATTCAGCATTCTCTCCACAATTGCCTCCAACCTAGGATCCACATTTGCTCCTTCAACATTTGATTCTGCTGCCTTAGACTTAAGACTGGCATATTCATCTATGGCTTTAGCTGAGAAGAGGAGCAAACAACCAGAAATGTCATGTGAGTACAGTCCGGTTAAACCTTCCCAAAGTTTCATATATCTAGTCCACTTCTAACGATATCAAATTAAAAAAATGATGGTATCATTGTTAATAAAACAGAGTTGATTATTAAGTTTGCATATCCCCCTTTCATAGTTTCTTCCATTGATGTACATCCCACCTTCTCACAGTCATAGCTATGAGAAGTAAAATTGTAAGCTTTAACGCCTAAGAGTAATTACACTCTATCTTTTGTACAAGTAAAGAAGAACGCAAAAACATTCTTACCAAGAAGAGTATGAACATAATAAGAATCCTCTGACACATCGAATAAGGAACCAGCTCCAAGGGCATAGGAAAGTGAATCATTAAGTTCACCCAAATAATAGAAAACCTGGGGTGAGAAAGAACACAAATCATGTAAAGAAAACGTAGAAGTAGCAAACTCTACATATTCAAAAGAAAAAAAACAGGGAATTTATGGCCACAAATGATGAAGAGAGACAAAGTCTTCAAACCCTACCTGCCAAATTTGCATGAAAGTATTTTGCATTGCTAGTTTACTAATGTTTCTAATTATTTATTTGCAACCAAATTGATATTGATTGATCAAAAAACCACTTTAGATGCAAGTAAATTCAGAGTGTAATAACGAATCTTGTTTGTAACACAATAGTTTGAAACAAAAAGAAAATATAAAAAATAAAAGGCACCAGAGCAGTGATTTTACCTTTGACACAAGCAAAGCGGCCAGTTGCCTTTGATGCTGATCAAACTCTTCATCTTCATATAAACTTTCTCTGAGCAACAAAACAAATTAGAAAAGAAAATTAATAAACACAAAGTTTAAGCTAAAAATATTTTAGTTTCTTCAAAATATATGCAAAATCACATAATTTGAAAGTCAGCATGACTGGTTATAGAAGCACTCTAGCATAACCAACTTATTGACAAGATGCGGAACCTAAAGTTGACAGAGCATAAGCATAGCCCAGGTACTTTGACAGTCAATGTTTGGAAGAAAAAAAACAGCAAAACTTGCATTTCTCCTAAGTTTGTATTATCAGGGTTTACAAATACCAAGACCCCATCAGCATCGTATGTCTCATCTCTACTAATGAAATACAATATTTGCAAACCCTGTAAAAATATATGGAACTCCAATATTTTCTTTCTTATTGTATTATATACTAGCCAAATTCGCCAACACACCAATCACTACAACCTAGACACCAATCACTTCCATCACCGCCCAGAAAACATTCGCAAATCTCCAACAGAATCTCTTCTCAGAAAACCCCCTAATTCTCTTAACTGACCAAAATAATAAACCATCTTTCAATGAGAACAAAGAAACAAGAAGTATGCAAAGTACATAAATTTCAACAACAAAAATGTACAATCTCACACATTTGATAGTTGAATTCTCCAAAATACACAAAAACCTTCTTTAAGAAAACTAGCACAAGCAAGTAGCTTAGTTGGTCTTAAATCTTCCTCAAATTTCGACTTGAGTTTCAAAAATTGTTTCCCGAAGTTTCTCGCCTATCGAAAAGATGAAGAACAACCAAATGCAAACCCTAATCCCAAAAGTGCAACAGAAAATTAAAAAGAAAAAGAAAAAAAACAAAGAGTGAGAGAGAGAAAGTACATGATGGGTACGCTGGTGGAGATCTCGGGCCAAAAGCCGTCAACCAATTTGTTGAGGTTGGATAAAGCGTGGAGCTTGAGCAAAGGATGGGTCTCGTTGAGCATGGCTAATAGCCCACCGGCCGAGCTCACCAAGGTCGCCATAGCTGCACGAACAGGGACCGATTACACGAGCCCTAGGGTTCGAATTGGGTTCAGGAGAATTGGGATTTCGATTTGGGAGAGGTGGATTCGAAACCCTAGAAGCACTACTAGAATAATATTATAATAGTAAAAAAAGACAAGACAGAAAGAGAGTAGTAGCAGTGATGGTAGAATGCGCTACTGTTCTGGTTTTGTGTTCTTTAGAGCATTCTTACCCAACAAGTCAAAAAAAGTTCAAAAATATAAATACAAATTAAAAAGGTGGAGGAGTGGCGTGGACAGTTGTACCAGGAGGATTCCAAACAATTTTCATATTTTATAACTTTTAAAATTAAAAATTAAAAATTTCAATGGGAGGAGGAGGGGGTCAATCCAAACCTATTTTTGAGCATCCTAACCTAATCCAATTCAGGAAAAGTTGGATTTTCCGTATTAGAATTCAACTCAATACAATAGGTATGCAAGTCCAATCCCAATTATAATTAGATTGAATGGGTTGAATTTAACATAAAACATGTATGAAATAAAAATTGTATAAGAAAAGAAAGTAAGCAATAAAATTCATACTTCTTCTTTAAAAGAAATATAAATTCATATTGGACTTGAACTTAAATATATTTCATACAACACTCTTCTTCTATCTTAGAGACACCTTATAGAGTTCCTTACAAATTTTTTTTCAATGATATAAAATGTTTATTTTTCAATGCTTCATTCATAGATCTTCTTGAAAAGAATTAGACAAATTTAAAACAAACAATTGTTTGTTTGTTTCCTATAAAATAAATTAATTCATTGTTATGGCTAACTTTTGCAAACGCATGGTCAACCTAAGAGCGGAGCCAACATCTATATTCATTCGAGAGCTTCTACAATGAGGGGCTATGTTCAAGAGTTATAATGAGGGGTTTAATCCAACAGTCCAATAATAACTCTGCATTGGATTGAATAGCTCTTAAGAACCCCCTCATTATAACCCCTCACTGGCCTTGACAACTCAACCAGTCCCATAGTGTTGGAGCGGGATTTCTTTAAAAAAGAAATGCCTCCACATGTTCTTGATTGAAGTCCACACACTTTCTTGATTGAAAAGAACTTCATATCGCTTCTTTGAAAATGAATGGCGCAAAAAAGGGGGAGTACCTTTTAAAGACACTCTGAGGCCCGTACTTGCCACATGATGGGTGGGTCCCCGTTTGGCCCCGCGCGATGGGTGAGTCCCCATTTGGCTCCACGTAGGCCAAAGGTGCCACGTGATGGGTGGGTCCCCGTTAGGCCCCACGCGATGGGTGAGTCCCTACATGGCTCCACGTGGTTGCCGATGTGTGGATCTCCACGTGTGACCCACAAAATGGGGTCTCACGTGCGGGGGAGTGTTGAAACCAATTGTGTCCCACATCGGAGAGAGGGAATTTTGATTTTTGGTTCCCACACATAGACTTCATTATAACTTATAACTTCCATTAATGAGCACGAGAAGTTGGCCAAAGGAGACACCACATCTAAGAAGGCGCTATTTCAAGTCAATCACTCATCATTATGTATTTGAATTTTATGACATGGCAATGCAACTATAGTTGAATTTACATGATTTGGGCAATACATACATACTATAAAAACGAAATGGGCTTTATAGTTGGCATGTGTGAAAAGCTGATATTGGGTTGTTGGGAAAAAAAATAAAAGGCTAACCATTATAACTTATAACTTCCATTAATGAGCATGAGAAGTTGGCCAAAAGAGACACCACATCTAAGAAGGCGCTATTTCAAGTCAATCACTCATCATTATGTATTTGAATTTTCTGACATGGCAATGCAACTATAGTTGAATTTACATGATTTGGGCAATACATACATACTATAAAAACGAAATGGGCTTTATAGTTGGCATGTGTGAAAAGCTGATATTGGGTTGTTGGGAAAAAAAATAAAAGGCTAACATCATTTTACCCCCTCAAGGTTTGGAGTCCTTGAAACGGGCCGCAAGGTTTTTATTTTGTCAATTTATGCCCTAGCGTTTTAAAATTCGACCAATTTACACGTTCTGTCAGTTTGACCATTTAGTCTTCAATTAAGTGATGACATGGCAAACATAGGGTCCACTTTTTATCTTAGGTGTAATTAAATATTAAGAAATAATATTTTCAAATTTATTTTTTTACACACACATATATATATATATATATATATATATATATATAT
>NW_018921259.1:109597-135664 GCF_002207925.1 Prunus avium
TTGTTGGTCGTTGATGTACGACTGGACTCGACTGTGCCAATGTAGAGGAAGCTAGAGGGTGAGATTCTCGAGTCGAGTCATTTGTAAATCTCGGGTCTTCCTTCATTGACGAGTTTCTTAAACTCAAACAAGTGATTGACTCGGTGGCGGTAAAGGAAGAAGGCAATGGTAGAGAGCATGCCAAGAGTGACAATTCCTACAGAAGCTGTGATGCTAGTGGGGTTGGAATAATGGTGTTTGACAATGGCGGAGGGGATTGAGGCTGATTTGGGGTCGACCCATATGGCAATTCATGTAAGAAAGACTGGTCAGTTGGAACACTCGAGACTTCTGATGGTGGGGATGGTGGAATCAGTTGCGACTCGGTCTTAATTTCATGGTCAAGAAGAGGGTTAAGTGATGCTGTTGATGATGAAGAGCTCTCAATTTCATGGTCAATTTGAATGCGCGAGTGTTGGTTTTTGCTTTTGTTTTTATTTCCGAAAAGTCCATTCATCATCTTCTTCTTTTTCTTTTGCTGCTGGGTTTTTTGTTGGGTTTGAGAATTTGTTTTTGTGTTGTTTTGGTCGAATTAGAAAGACGAAAATTGGAAGATGAGAGAGGAGAAAAGGGTGGCTGGTCTTGGAGTTAGTGGTGTAGAGAGAGAGAAAGGTGGTTGTGTTGAGAGGTTTTTGGTGGGAGAGGTGGCTAGACAAGATGGTGTGAGGGTGGGTATGGAGGATGGGGCTACCAAGAGAAAGAGAGAAAAAAAAAAAGGAACTGATAGGGAGGAGGAAGGGCCTACCAGATTCCGACGAAGGGAGGCGAGAGAAAAATGGGATATAGGTTTTCTAATTTTTTTTTTTTAAATTTTGTTTCTGCCAAATTTTTTTAATTTTAAAATATTATTTCTTAATATTTAATTACACCTAAACTAAAAAAATGGACCTTACATTTGCCACATCATCACTTAACAAAAGACGAAACGGTCAAACTGATGGAATGTGTAAATTGGTTGAATTTTAAAATGTTAGGACATAAATAGACAAATTAAAATCTCGTTGTCCATTTCAAGAATGACCCAAGTCTTGAGGGGTTAAAATGATGTTAGCCCAAAAATAAACAAATAATCGGCTTTTGCAAAAAGAAAAACACTTGATATTGGGCTGAAAAACTAATATTGGACTCAAGCCCAAACCAACCAAACTTGCAAAAACAAACCGAATCCAATCAGGTCGGCCCAACTTCAGATTTCAGTATCCAATCAAATAAACCCAAGAACCGTTATCTTTTCTGGTTCGGCCTCCGAGTCAGGCAAAAAGTCGACCCGACCCGAACTGTGCCTATGCCTAGGAAATAGACAAAAACGACCAAACCCTTCACCAAAATCACCCGTTTCCTTTCAATACCAACCAAACCAATTCACTCTCAAACCTTGGACAAGTAGCCTACCAAAGAGCCGGCTAGTGCATCCACCTACCAAACTCTATTTCATTCAATAACCTAACCAGTTCCCTTGATACCATCTCCCTCTCTCTCTCTCTCTCTCTCTCTCTCTCTCTCTCTCTCTCACTATTTACTGTCTGTTTTGCCTCTTGGCCTGGTAGCCCGCATCGTTAACCGATCTGCATTTTCACCCAGTAGTGTCTTTTGCCTAAGTACACAGCGGAGATACCAAGAAAAGCAAATGGGCGTTGATGGAAAGGTCTTCACTTTGGCTCAAGTCTCTGAGCACAACACCCCCAAGGACTGTTGGCTGATCATCAATGGCAAGGTTCTCTCTTTTCCCATTTTTACCATATGATATGAAGCTTTGATTATCTTGCTTCTTGGATTATATTCTGTCTTTATATTTATTGACCCCGGTAATTTTTTTTTTTCTCTGAGGAGTACTGACCCAAGTAAATTGGAAGGCTTTCATTTATAAAGGAAATGAGGATGGGAATTTGAATCCTTTGCATGCGAGTTTAGTCATGCATATGATCAAAATAGATAATTAGTTTCCTTGTGACATTATGGATCTTGTTTTCTTTTGTTTTTTTGCTGCCAAGTGTTTTTGGTTTTCTTTTTAGGGAACCAACCTGGTGATTCTGTTGTTATACATGTTAATGTTTACTCATAATTTGCTGTACAGCAACCTCTCCTGAGACTCACTTCTATTTCAGAAACTACAGAAAATCCCTTATCATAATAAGTTTTAGAGTAGTTGTTAGTACTGGATTTGCTGTTTCTAAGATGGATTTTACTAATTTCTATGTTTAAAGTTTACTTTTCAACATGGTAATTGTATTTAAGAAGAGTGATGTGCATGTATGGTAAATTTTTTGAGCTTTTTTCACTCATTTAAGAGATAATAGGAAGTATGGAAGAATATGAAATGAGATCAAAATCTTTTTTAAAACTTATCAAGAGATAGGAGATTGGTGTAATTCGTGTAGAGAAAAGAAGTTTCCGTTATTCTCGTAATCTCAGGGAGGTTTGTTTATTATACCCTTCTGTTAAGTGCTAACCATATTCATTAGAGGTAACATATTCTAAAATGTTCATGAGGCCTTGAACAATTGTGATAACAGCCTGAAGTATGCTTGATGTGATTTAACGTTGCAATATGTATTGGTTGGATTGAACTTCAAACTTAGCTTCAGTATTCAGAATTTGTGTCTTGGTAGTGTTTAGTTTCTATGGTGTGAATTGCAGATCTTTAGAATACTATTGTGTTCCTCTTATGTCTTTATAGTTTACTCCATTAGTAATATCTATGTCTGTACTGTCAATTTAGTAGTTTATTTGGTAATCTTGTTCTGTCTTCCTAAGCTTTATGATTTGGCTAGAAATGTTGACCCCCATTGAACTATTTAAGTATATGTTTTGAAATGCTTTAATTGGATGTGTTGCACTTTGCCCATGCTAAGAGATTAGATTCTCTTCCACGCTAGGATTACAATGGTGTTTTAACTAATCAGGAATTGGAATTCTCATAAGGAATTGAATTCCACCTATGGAGGATTCTTGTGTTTACTTCACATCAAGGAATTAAAAAGTAAGTGGGGCCCACACAAAATTAGGAATTGAGGAATTCAATTCATGGGTGGGAGGTGGTATTCTAATTCCTGGAGAACTAACCTATTAGGAATTCATCTTTTTTACGCATTATATCCTCACACAATTTTAAAATTCCAAATTTACCATTTACTTTAACCCAACAATAAGGACATTTTAATAATTAGTACCACTCCTACCCCAATTTCACATGGTTTAGTAAACAACTTCAATAGGAGTCCGGAATCTAACTCCCCTCAATCCATATGGTTTAGTAAACAACTTGAATAGGAATTTGGAATTTAATTCTCCTCAATCCAACTCCTCCTTAATTCAATTCCTCCTAATCCAATTATGGATTAGTAAACATGCCATAAATGATAAGATTCCCTGTATTTCCCACCAAAGAGAGTCAAATCAGTAGAGCACTGTGACCTTAGTTTTTTGGACCATCCAATTAGATTAGGTGATGAGATTCACTTCATAGTACTGGACTCACTAAAGAGTTTACCAAATCAATAGAGCACTATGATCATAGCTTTTCAGATCGTCCCATTAAAAAATTATACCAATCTTTTATAAATCTTCTGTTGCTTGATTGAAACGGGAAAAAATATATATATTTCAAGAATTTTATTACCATCCTTCTATTATTTGTGGTCTTGGGTTGCCAGACTCATTAACTTTATAAAATGTAGTCCAGATAGCACTCTAATGTTTTGTGGAATTTTTTATAAAAGAACTTAACAGATGTCTATCTATATTTTAAGGTCATGTTTTGGCACTCCAAAATCACCTTTAAATTACCTAATGCACTCCTCATATGTGAGTGATACAGTGAGGGAGGTGAGTTTTGGAGTGCCAAAATCATCCCCCATATTTGTTGTATAACTAATGTTAATCATCTTCTTTCCAATTATTTGTTGTAGAAGTTACTTTGTTCTGAATGTTATGAAGATTCCTTAGAAATATTTTGCTTCCTGTCATTGACAAAATTATGGTCTCATCAAACTATGTTTAGTATAGAACCGCATTTGTTTCCACATCCAAGACAATATTATTGTATCATATGCTTTTCTGTTTAAAGGTGCATTGCTAGGAACTAGGGGCGTACTTGAATTATTGACAGTTGTTAAACTAGTATCTAGACCGTAAAGTTGTTGGGTATTGTCTTCTTATATCTAGCAAAAAAAACAGTTATCTTGCTTGCTTTTTTCCCCTCAATGATATCATCTATTTATTTATTTTTTATCAGGTTTATGATGTGACCAAGTTTTTGGAGGACCATCCAGGTGGTGATGATGTTTTGTTGTCTGCAACAGGTGTGAAGTTAACTGAAATATCTTTAAGAATCAAGTTTTAAATTTATCATGATTTGGCAAGAAATATACAGTTTCAGTGAACATTTGAGTTACGGATTCATTCATATAATCCTCCCTAATTGAACCTTTAGTAAGCTTATTTAAGGGACACATTTTATGCCCCGCTGTGCTATGTGGTTTAACAATATGAAGCGTCCATCTTTTTAAGTCTATTTTCAATTCCTTGAAGACATTGCCCCAATTAGAACCATTTAGACATCTGATTGCTATCAAATTAGTTTGAACATGGTGTGTGAATTAATGCTGAAGGATGATAATCAAATGATTAAATAGTTTTTTATCTGGTTGTTTTCTTACAAAGAAGATACTTGAATGGAGACTTGAAACAATGGACTGTTTGATTGTCAAACCACTTTGAGGGGTCGAATTCAGTGTGTACGTGTCCCTTAATAAGTTCATTGAGGGATCCCTCAATAGGAGGGCTCTGTACTAGATACCTGATATTTTGCATGTATATAATTTATTCTCTTATAAGGCCCTTAGATGAGGAACTAGTTTTAAATAGTTTGATTAATGTGAATGATTGGAATCCAGTCGTCCATAGTTTATCGAACGGTTGAGAAGCAAATCCCACATGTTATAGATCATGTTGACTTGTCTGTACCAACAACATGATCATTGGCTTGAAGATATGTTGTTAATTGTCTCTTCATAAGTTTCTTTGTGTACAAGACAGAACTTGACGTTGCTATGTACTTTTCCAGGGAAGGATGCAACTGATGATTTTGAGGACGTGGGTCATAGTGATAATGCCAGAGACATGTTGAAGGACCTGTACGTCGGAGACATCGATGCCTCTACTATCCCCAGCAGTACCACATATACTCCTCCGAAGCAGCCTCATTACAATCAGGACAAGACTTCTGAATTTATCGTCAAACTTCTGCAGTTCCTTGTTCCCATTGCAATCTTGGGTTTGGCTTTTGGCATCCGCCTTTACACCAAGTCAACTTAAGTTGTTCTATGTTATGTTATTGTGACATATGATTGCTAGTCGTATAATATTGTGATGAACGATTACTACTCGGTTGGTTTGGAAAATCCAAGACTTCCCTTTCTCGTCTCTCTTTGTTGTCCTTGCATTTGGATGATGTTTACTGATTTTTTGTGCTTGCCCCTTCGTGTCTCGAATTTAAATAACTTAAAAGCCTCAATGCATCATTTTTTAGTTAGAACATATATATTTTCTTCTTTTTAATTTTTAATTTCTAGATTAAATCCGTGCAGTTGGATTTTGTTCCTTCCTTATGAATTTGATTCACCTTTTTATACCTAGTTTTTTTAAAAAAGTTATGCTCTGTTTTGATGGAGGGACATTTAGAAAAGTCAAACAAAGCAGCCCAAAAAATCAGCTGACTTATCAATATTGAAAGTTTTGATACAAACCCAAAAAATGGGCCTAAATTGATCATAGAAAACACATTTTTTTCCTCACGAATGCTTGAAATTTTGGGTTTACATTACTTTCCTGTTGAAATAACTAGATGTAGTATAATTGAAAGTAAATCTGTGTGTTTTTTCTTTCAATTTTTTTTTTCAAATCTTGGCATACATAAATTGTACTAGTCTAAATAAACAAGTGTACCTTATAATGTCATGTAATAAGTCATAATGTTGAATCCCTCCATCCAAATGAAGCATTATAGCAATATCATGGCATAGGGTGGGTCAAATTTGTCATTCCGATCTTCACTCTCCTTCTCTAAATGGGGCCCCCATTAGTATGGGCGAGTATTGCTCGAACCCATCCCCACAACTCAACCCAACTTTTATTTTCTGCAAGGCCCTTATGTCAAAATCAACTGAAAAATTGTGTATCTTTTTGAATTTGAAAAGAATATGCTAAAGTTTATCCCTGGCCTAACTTGATGGCTCATTCCTCTTATTAGATTAATATTGATAGGATAGGATACGCAACATTCTGATTCTGGAAGCATTTGCATTTATTTCTTCACCTTGTTAAACCCTTTGTTCTTTTCTTTGTCCTTCTTCTACTCCTGCGAAGCTGCATCACTGCACCAACATGGATCCACCTTGTCCTCAAAGAAATCTTTAAGGTAAATGAGGCTTTGGTAGGTAGAGGTGTGACAACAAACATAATGACAGAATACCAGAGTAATTAACGTGAGTATTGCAGAACAGTTTGAGGTTGACCCTATAGTATATTGATGTTGTCTCAAACTTAATGCTTAAACGATATGTGAAACGGTTTCTTTTAATATATATATATAAATGTGAATTTGTATTCACACAACTTTTAGCAAACACAAACATGGTGCTTGAACTTATTAAAGATTAGGCATCATCATGGGGGAGCAATTACCAAATTTTCCACTGAATTTTCTATTTGACTTGGCGTCATATAATAATCAATTCAAACACATTGTTGATTGTAGATCAAAGAATTCTTGCCCTCCTCTAATGTCTAATGGGGCCTATGTTTTTATATCGTTCAAGAGCTAGCTATAATGGATGCCATAATAAATAATCAGTGCAAAGCAAAGGTTGTATTTATTTACTGAATCGGTCATCCAGTTTTTGCAAATGGCAGACATGCCATAATAAATAATCAGTGCAAAGCAAAGGTTGTATTTATTTACTGAATCGGTCATCCAGTTTTTGCAAATGGCAGACACCGCCAAAGCAACCTTGAGATGCTTAAAGGGACCCAAAGACACCACCTGTATTGATGACTGCTTACAGTTCATAGTTATGCACAAATGTCCAAAACCAAACAGTGACTTCTCTGGAGCCAAAACACACAACGTACCAAACAGTCAACCTGTCTCCTCCTGCTTCTTCAAACTTCAAACCGACACCAGGCTCCACCTGCACCTCCACCTCCACCCTCCACCCTCCACCCTCCACCGTCACTACTATAAACATTTAAAATCACCTAGTCTACTCTACTCTACTCTACTACTACTGTAAAAAAAGATAACCTAGTGTCTCACAAGAATATTGGGATTTTGGGTTCAATACTTATGCGCAATTTCAATCTTTTCAATTATTACTCTTATTACATTACTATATACACACGGGCATCTATCGTTATCACGTAGAAATAATGATGAATGACAGAATAATTCAGTTAAAAATGATTGTTCTACCACTATTACTCATCACTATTACTATTACGTGACGAGAAATACGTTTTGGTCGGTTTAATACTTATTCAAACACTTACCAATTAGATTATCATCTTTCAACTTTTGGATCAAATTTCAGTTGTCATTGAATAAACCACGACTTTTAACTTTGAAAAATAGCATTCCCCTTTATTCTCACAAGCGTGAAATGAATATAGTCATTCAAGTTTTGGATTTTCACAAATGACAGCAAAAGGGCATGGTGGTGCATGTGGGGGACAGTTTCTTTGTTTTGGTCTTGCATTGGCAAGCAAAGCAATGAATGCACACTTGAATACTTGAGTAATAATTAATTGTCCTAAAATATGTGAAAACTAGAAAACCTTCATTGGAAATTGAAGATTCCTCAGCTTCAGCCTTCATCCAATGCCAACCATTGGAAGCATGCAATACCAACTTCCACTATAACCACCATTGCTTCATCCAATGCCTCCTGCTTTATGATGAAATCTCCCAACTCCATGAAAATCATAAAGAAAAAAGTATCAGAATGTGAAAATTCAGTCTGTATCTGGATTTTCCTTTCTTCATTCTGCTGTTTATGCAATTGTTGTTAATGGCTTTTAACTCACTCTGTATCTGAAATTTTAGGACTGAAAAAGATTAAAGAACACAAGAATTCAAGTTCCCAATTCTTGAGCTAATGAACATTAGGATATTACTATAACCAAATTTCTTTCTTAGGGTTGAAAGTTTTCAAAAAATTTCTCATACAGATTTTCTAGAAATTCATGTTGTGCTTGGAACCTAGGTTCAAACACAACCTCCACATCTGTTCCCAAATTGTTAAATTACATTCTTCTGTCTCTATTTATTATTTATTTTATACACAACTTCACTTTAGTCTTTATATCCAAAATAAATAGGGTGAAATGCCGTATCACGCTAATGGTAGGATAGCTTTCATGCCTTATATTTATATTGGAAGAATATTTTCTTCTCTATTATCATATTTATTTGAATTTTTAGCTGTTTTACCCCTGAAATATGATAATGGAGAAGAAAAGATTCTTCCAATATAAATATAAAGCATGAAAGCTACCCTACCATTACCGTCAAAACCAGCAGTCGTTATCAGTTCACACTATGAGATAAAAAGATAAATAAATAGAAAAATAAAAATAAAATTTGGACAGTGCGGGGTAGCATCATCTAATGTTAGTGAGAGATCATGCATTGTCTCACATGGCAATATAAGGACAAAATTAAATCGGCCAGAACATAGCAGCAGCAGATGGTAGAGGCAAAGCCAAAAACATGAAGAGGGGGAAAAAGGGTCATTTATTCCAAGAGGTTCCTAAAGTTGCATCAGTACAAGTATAGACAAAGAAGGGGAGGAAAATACAGAGTACAAGACAAAAAGAAAATCAATCTAAGTAACTTTCTGTACTTACTTAGACTGACCTAATTCACTGAAACCTAACCCTAACCCTACATCTCGTACCCTCTTTCCCTTCCTCTCTTCTCTTACATGATCTGTTAGACAAAGGACTTTGATTTGTATTTGTTGTGTACTCATAACATCTGTTATGTTACAGACCATTAGTCTACACATCTTTGCCAGTCCCTACTTCTTTACAAGTAAAAGAAGGGTGATGGAAAATAGAAATAACAACCATCACCTCAACTACTAAAAACTAAACCCTGCTAGTTTAAGTTTCCTAAGCCCAAGATCAACCAAGAATGTGCAGGAAAGGAACTCCTGACGCAATGCTAATTATATCTTCTAAGGATCCACTTTCTCCCATTCATAACGTCCCGGGAGCGGTTTATCATTCACAGGGTCAAAGTTGTATCTGCACATAAACCCACAATGGAAATATTACATCAACTTGTGAGGATATAAATGAAGTTTGTATCCAAAATATATGACGAGCAATACAAAGTCTATCCTAAACTTTTAACTAAAGAGTAATGAGTAACATACTTCGCAATGAATTGTCTTTGCTGCTCTCCTTCAGCACCAGCAAAGAACTCATCCATATCATGTGCTGTTGGTATGTGCCTCTGCGATGACCTCTGTATTCTCCGATTTGCTTCAGCTGAATTAGTAGGCTTGGTAGTAGAACCAGGGGTTCTGATGGTGTCTGGATCCCTTATCAAGCTACAAGGTGTTGACTCCCTTGTGGTCCTGCAATAAAGAAAATCAATCCCATTAGATATAACAAGCAGGCACATGTAACCCAAGCTAAACTTAAGACAACACATTAATTTATTGAGGGGAAAAAAAATACAAGCTTTGCATTTCAAATGGTGTTAACTATAGGTATGGTTTACTGCAAATACCACCATTAACAAAAATAACAGACCATGAAGTAACACTGTTATCCGTTCATTTATCTTCTGACTCAATCATGCAGGACTTGGCCAATCATGCAGGACTTGACCATGAAGTAACCAAAGTGCAGGATGCATTCTTGGTACTAAATTCAGTGAGAATAATTTTCACTGGGCATGTTTTCTTTTCTTTTGTCGGACTCTGGACATGCCTCAATTGCCAAATTTTTTTAGTGGACTCTAACACTCTGGTTCCCCTCCCTGCCCCCAACCTTCGAATGCTTCACTCACCAATAAATCAATCCTTCCATATCCTCCAACCTTTTTATAGTGTTTCCCTTTGTAAAACAAGTAAACAAACAATAAACTGTATCTGATCCTTGCCTGTTCAACGTACCAAAGACCAGCACACTTACTGGCCAAGAAAAATAATAACACCTCAAAAACGATTGCTATCATATGAAACAAAAAATCATTGGTCTTCTAGATGCAAAGTTGTGGGCATAGATTTGCGGCATTGAGCATATTTATTTTCAATAACGGAGTTGAAAGGATTAAATCCTATGTTCCAAGTACAGAGTCAGAATTATGTCAATTGTCTTAGCCATTAGAACTTTTAACACCCAAAAAACAGATAGATGATACTAGTCAGTTAATTGTTGCAGAAGCATGGGAGAGAATCCATGTTTCCCAAACTCGAAAACTTAAGTTATCAATATATACATGAAAACTTAAGTGTTAGAAAGAAGTAGAAACTCCAAATTGAAGGATAAAACACTCAGTAATCAATCATGTATAAGAATTAAAGGAGAAAGACGTAGCCAAAACTGTGAAATAGGAAAAGAAAGAACTCTGGGTTTGTACATGTCACATATATCTGAAAACAATCCGGCACCATCGTGACAAAAACACTGCTGGAATAAAGGAATCTTGTTTACCCTCACAGGGAAATCAGAAAAAGAAATTCTAGAAATTTTTCCTTACATGTAACTTTCAGTCCCCTTTTGCAGCAGAAATGTTTTACAACCAAAAGATTTCCAGTGGAAAAAGACGGTTTCAAAAAGAAAAACGGAGAGAGAGAGAGAGAAATAAATAAAAAGCTCAGAATTTATTGATAGATTTTCTTCTTCTTTTCTTTCAAGAAAATTTTAGGAAATATAAAAGTTTCAAATATAAATTTTTTTTTCAAAGAAGAAAGGAGAAAAAGAAATTAGTTTTGGTTTCCTGAAAGAGAACAATAACCTGAACCTGGATAAGTAGTTCTATTAAGTCCAGTTTTGTGGAAGTCCTGCTGTACGGTTCCTAATTGGGATAAACACGAACAATAGCCAAACAGTGCATGCAAGATAACCCCACAAGAAAACAGAAAATCCCAACTTTTCAAGCGAATTTCATCCAGTATCAAAATGAGAAAAAACAAAATTTCTCCTAATCTTAATTTTCTTAGAACCCAAACCAAAGTACAGTGATTTAAAGAAGAAAAAAAAAAGGAATTATGTTTAAAAACAATCCCAAAAGGAGCTTTTGAAGGAAAAAGAAAATTCCAGAATCAATGGAAAGCACAGATTTTCTGGCTGTAAGCAAGAAAATAAAACGCAAAATCAAATATAAAAGTTTGATTTTTTATTTGTTTTTTTATATAGTCCGCTTTTCCCAAATTTGAAAAACTAGCAATTAAGACAGTCAATTATCATTTCCCCAACTGAAAAAATTTAAAACCCTAAAAAGTAGTGTTCGAAAAGAAAATAAAGAACAGTAATTCGTTGCAGACATTTTCAATTAAATAAAACTTCTCCAAAACTCAAAATCTCCCTTTCAATTTTCCTTCATTTTATCGGAAACCAAACAGATACCTAAATCTTTTTCTTTTTCCGGAAACACCCCAAGAACCCCCAACGAAGAGGTTGCACACAAAATTAAAATTAAAGAAAACCCAGAAAACCCACCTCTTCTCTCTACCTTCAAGCTCGAGCACATTCTCTCCAAAGGAAGCTTCTTCGACACCCAAATCGCCATTTTCTTTGTTGTTGGTGTTATTGTGCTCATTCTTTTCTTGACCCTCTTCCTCTTTAGGCGCCATTTGGTCAGCCTCCTCAGCCTTCTGGCCCTGAGCCTTGGCCACCGAACCATGGACTCCAAGCCTCGAAGTCGCCCTAGAATTAGAACTAGCCTTGGGTTTCTGCCTCTTGGGCTCGAGCCGTTTGGGCAGGAGAATCGGGGGCTTCTCGAGGCGGCGGCTCCGGAGCTGGAGATAGGAGCCGGAGGTGACAGGTGAAGCCGACGACCTCTGGAGAGCTAGGGTTTTGGCTCGGGTGCAAACTCCGAGAGAGGCTTGTGACTGTGGGTGTGGGTGTGAAACTTCCATGACTGCCATTTCCCCTGCGGACTTGGACTTCCTCATGTACTTACCCATTTCTTGCTCTTCTTTTTTTTTCTTATGTTCTGTGTAATCTCTCTAATCTCTACTAGTTGGTATTTGTCTGTTAAAGCTCTCTCCAGTCTCAACTCATTGAGAGAGAGAGAGAGAGAGAGAATGGAAAATGGGGAAAATGGGGAAAATTGGAAAGGAAGGGAAGAAAGGGAGAGTGGGAGGGTATTTGTAATTTTGTAGTAAGTGGCAGCCTAAGAGCCTGCCTTGGCTAGTCGACTGGAAACAAGAATGAAAGGGAAAGAAATATGGGGGTAGGGTTGGAAAAGACTTGGAGAATTTCATTTTCTCTCTCTCTTTTTCAATTTCATTTTCTCTCCAATCTCTAATGCTACTTCAAAATTCTTTTTTAGGAAAAAAAAAACCCAAAGGGAAACTATGCATTTTGTTTAACAAAAATAAATGCATTTTGGATAATATCAGTGAGATATTTTATTTTTATTTTATTTATATGGAATGGGAGAATTATTAGTTATTTGCAAACCAGTTTTTGTTGTCACCCATAATAAGATTTTTTTTAAATTAAAAAAAAATCTTATATATGTCTCATGGAGTGTGGAATTTATGTAAAATAGGGTGAAAATGGCTTCATTTCAGTATGTAATTTTTTTAGGGGAACTAATTAGTGATTAGAATTTGTCAGTAAGATATTTATTGTTTAGATTAGTTTATTAACTTATTGTTAGTATTTTTGGAAGGTGTTGGTGATTAATTAATGATTGAGCATTAAAATAAGTATGATGGCTTAGATGAACCAAAACCAATGAGGGTAGAGAGAATCGCTCTGAAAACAACAATTAGAAAAAATCTGATTCTGCCCTTGCCCTTGAGCTTTACTTTGATATTCTAACATTGATTCTTCTAAATGCTGAATCCAAGACTTATATACATTAAAAACATCATATACAATTCAAATTAATTTGTAAAAGATAGTAACTATTATTTACTTTTAAACTAGGCTTTTCGTCTCTAATTAAACTACATCTACTTCTGTCCTAATTTTTCTAATTCGAGTGATCCAATAGTTTTAAGTGGCTCACTCTTATGAGAGATACGTAATAGCATTTATTCAAGTACTATAACAAGTTGATTTAGAGATTTTTTTGACAGAACCTCGACGGTATGAGGGAAGATTTATTGAATACTAGAAGAAATACCGGGAGTGGGGTGCTAAAATATGAATATGGGTTTGAATATGTTAGGTTCTTCTTTATTCTTCTCCATAAGGAGGTATATATAAGAGTTTACATGAGTGCTTTACAATGAATTAGATCTAGTAAGGAATTAGGAAAATATCTCCTAATTATACAATGATTTGAGAACTATATAAAATAGGAAAGTAAATCCCTTAATTAACCAAGGAAATAAATCTATAAAATAAGAAAGTAAATCCCTTAATTAATCAAGGAAATAAATCTCCTTGATTAATTAGGAGACTCACTTCAACAATTTCCACAAAGATTTAACATGGTATGTAAGAGATAAATATAATAAGAGCTACTATTTATCCACAATCATACATTACATAGTAAGAAGCATAAATAAAAAATATATAAATCACGATTAGAACCATTTTTAACTGATAATCAAATTAAAATTAATCAAAGGATCCGGGCAGTGCATGGCTAATGTATAGGATATAGTTACTACTCTTATCTTGTTATGAATAGAAGAAAACAAACAAATGTTGGCCTTGATCTTCAAGACAAAAGGAGCATTCTCCTTTGTATTTCCTCTTCTGCCTTTGATGACTGACGTAGTACTTTTCATGAAGTTTATGTTTCTCTTTAGCTTATATTGTACTACAATTTTCTGCCACATGCATGGTGGTGCAGGACACTAAAAGCCATATATAAATTAGATTAGATAATGAGTTGCATAGAGACAACACGTAGCAAGGCAGGGCTGACAATAAAGGAGCAAAGGATGACAACATTTGTGTTTAGAGAATGTCGTTTTGGCGATATCTCCACCCAATCACAAATGTTTGAAATTCTGCTATAGATATAGATAGTGGCATTCACGATTCATGTAAGTTCTTCTCGTGCTCAAGAGACACAAAACAAAGAGACCGTCATAGTTGCATATTTCCGTTGCATGTAAGTAGTTCTTATTTTTAGAACACGTAAGTTCTTCTCATGTACTTTCACTTCATTTTAATTTCATAGGACCAATGTTGCTGATAAAGAGATCATCAACGAATTAACCTCTCTCTAATTGTTAACAAAACCATCAACATACGATTTACAAAGATACAACCGAATCCGAAAACGAACCCTTCTTTGCTTCCAACATGCACCAAAGTTTTTTTATAATAAAAAACTCCTCCTAGAAGTAGTACTCATCTTTTATTTCATTTCCAGCAACAACAAAAATAATAGTTGAAGAGTTGAAAGAGAGTCTTGTTATATCGCGATAAGAGTTGAAGAGAAGATATTATGAGTTAAGAGCTGAGATGCCCAAGTCATTGGATACCTTCCGTCAGTGGCCAGGTGGAAAGTTCAATTTATGTTTATTTTATTTTAATTTCTACGTTCAAAGTTTTCTCTATTACGATAAGGCTTGGCCTTCCTCACTTCTCTTCACAGGAAACTGTTATTCACGCGCCTGCACACATGCTCTTTGGTTTGGCTTTGCCCGCTGCTTGGAGAGTGCTGTCCACTTACTTTAGGAGAGTGGTTTTGATATCTTTAAGACACTTGCGCTCAGTTTTTCTGAACGACCCTGGTGGCAGTTCATCAATTTGGAAAGTCACTAAAAAAAAATTTGCAGCAACAAACTTAACTGCCTTGCAAGCACAAACCTACCTATAATCATCAAACAACTTCGGCACCGAGTTTTTATTTTGGTGCGATGAGATTAGGCCACTTTTGAGCTTGCATCTACTCTGATTAGAACATAATCATGATTCATTACCCCATGAATACTAGGTTGAGTTCGGGGGTCATCACATTAGGTAAGGGGTGGTCACTGGGCATGTTCGGGGACACAAGGGTGGGGGCCGGGGGGGGCACACGCGAGTCTTTGCATCATGTCTGCTTGCTCAAGGTGACAAGTTCTATCTCATAGTGTCAATGTTGACTTACTTCATTTATAATGCAATTTGAAGTAACACCTATTTATGTGAAATTTAGAATGTAATTTTCTTGATGTCAAATTGTGAATTCAAGGCTATAGGCTTATGTTACATGGTGTATGTAAACAATTTTTGGTGAATTTTTTGAAATTAAGAAGGAAAAGGGTATCGGGACTGGGTCCATAGCCGAACATAAGATTCGAAGGTTCCAGTCCAAGTGCGGCAATTCCATATACTATATTTTGAGATTGGAGTGCGATGAATGTGTGGTGATGTAGAAAGAGTGAATGATAAATGAATGCAGAAAAAATAAACGAAAACATTCTATGGTTGTTTTTAAAAGTCACCCTTATTTCGAAAACTATTATTAAAAAAAAAAAAACTTGGTTTCAGTTTTACAAAAAAATATAAAATTGAAAACTAAAAGCTTAAATGGGAAATAGTTATCAAATGGACGTTTAAATGCATGTGTAGGCAACTCTAACCTAGATGTTTTCACTTTTTCCGAAAGTAGAACAGCTAGACCAGTTATACTCTTGTCTTCATGATTACGAGGGAATTTTCACTTCTAGTTCGGATATGATTTTAACCAATTCAACATCTTCATGAATATTTCCTCTTTGCTACTTCTTTCCCAGCCCCCTTTTGTCTTTTCCAATTAACTCATTAATCTTCATTGGACCATAGTAATATTTTGAACTTCTTTTTATTACATTGGAAGAAATTAAACCTATCTAGTCTTAAGCGATTTGTCCACACCCTCCCTCATATGTCTTCAATTTTAAAGTTTTTTGGGTGAAGAATAGGTGTGTACGATGTTATTAGTCCGAACAAACTAGACTGAGCTATAACACCGTTTTAATTAGTTTGAAACAAACTCAAGTTATATGAGATGTTTTATTTTCTTCATAAGATGAAATATTATAAGATTTTAAGGTTATTTTAAATTAGAGGCGTTACATGAGAAACGTATGTTATTATAAGATTTTAAGTCTTGTGCATGCATTCTTCTTCATGTCATCTAATAATAACATACGCCATAGCTAACCTCAAAAGGGATTGCTTTGTGGTTGGCTTGCAATGATGCAGGTCGTCTCGCCCAACATCTCGGCTTTAATTATTTCCTCTTTGCTACTTCTTTCCCAGCCCCCTTTTGTCTTTTCCAATTAACTCAGTAATCTTCATTGGGCCATAGTAATATTTTGAACTTCTTTTTATTACATTGGAAGAAATTAAACCTATCTAGTCTTAAGCGATTTGTCCACACCCTCCCTCATATGTCTTCAATTTTAAAGTTTTTTGGGTGAAGAATAGGTGTGTACGATGTTATTAGTCCGAACAAACTAGACTGAGCTATAACACCGTTTTAATTAGTTTGAAACAAACTCAAGTTATATGAGATGTTTTATTTTCTTCATAAGATGAAATATTATAAGATTTTAAGGTTATTTTAAATTAGAGGCGTTACATGAGAAACGTATGTTATTATAAGATTTTAAGTCTTGTGCATGCATTCTTCTTCATGTCATCTAATAATAACATACGCCATAGCTAACCTCAAAAGGGATTGCTTTGTGGTTGGCCTGCAATGATGCAGGTCGTCTCGCCCAACACCTCGGCTTTAATGGTATATTTTAGCCCACTTGTATTGTAAACATACAAACTTGTTGGTCTTGGCTCTTGGGAGAGATAACCAACCTTAGTCAACAACTTCCCAACTTGGTTTTAATGGTCACGACCAAATCCAATTTGTTGCATTTAGCTAACTCTCCAAGGAAAGATGGAATTGATTACATAAGAAAAAAAGATTAAAATTTTTAACTACAATTTGGGCACTAATTTCGATGGTGTTTAAGTAATAAATATACTCTTGAATTTAACACCTCGTTTTCACCGATGGGCCGTACAAACCCACACGTGTGGAAATGGAAAAGCAGCCAGTGATGGCGCTTCCCTCCCTTTTCACGCACCCCCTCGCGCCCTGCCTTGTCCCCACCCAACCCACAATTCACGCGCTTTTTACCTTTTTTAATTCCCAAAATATTAACTCACACCGCCACCGTGACTTCATCGGCACTACAAGTCTACAGCCACCTCAGGAGCGTGTATCTCTGCAATTTCAGTAAAATTATCAGAATAATATTTTACTTTTTTTTCTCGTACACTCTACTAAGGTGTAATGGATACTTTATGTCTTACATAAAACATATTACGCGATTCCGTACTCTATTCCAAATTTCGCAAGAAGTCATTACTAAGAGACATCTCAGTATTTAGTCATTTGAAGGTCTCTTTTATTAGTTTTAATATTAGAAAAAAATGTATTCTCTATATATCGTTTATTCCTATGAAATACTAGACGAAATAGAACGATCTTAGAAGGGATATAATGAAATTCTTTGATTTGTTCTTCCCAGAAAAATGCTCCGTTTTAGTTATTTGATCAATAGGGAAAACAAATAATTAATTTTATAATTAATTATAACAAATATAAAGATTCGAACATAAAATTACTAGTCTGTATGTGAAAAAGCTTTTTCACAAATCTAGACTCTATTGATGAAAAAATTTGTCCATTAAGCAATATTTCCGTCCTGAATTTCTTTCTTGGCAGAAAAAAGAAAAATTGCTTTGAAGCATGCGCTAGTTGAATTGAAATCAAAGTATTGGCAGGAAAGAGATCCCAATCTTTTGTTTTGAAAAAAATCGGCGAGAAAAAAGAACGGCGGAATCTCACAGGAGAGCGTTGGGTAAGGCGCTCGCTGTCGCGGGCTTTCAGCGTTTGCAGCTTTTGCTTCTCCTAAAAGCTCATAATGAGTGGCGCCATTAAAAACTCATAATTCATATTTTATTTTTAAATAACAAATCCCAACATTTTGGACCTACTTAAAACTATCATCATGTTATCTCAATCACATCATTGATGACCAAAATTTTTTAAACTTAGAAAGTTGATAATTATATTATTGTAACATAATTAGTTGATCATTTTTTTTTCTCTTTTATAAAGTTCATTGTCGATTTAGTTTTCACCAAGGTTCTTATCATTGATTTAGTTCTTAGAAGAACCCCGTCATTTCGCATTATGAGCTTTTCAATGAAAACGAGAGATTCAAATTTGAAACATCTTCTAAATTATAAGTTTTTAGTGTCAAATGATGTAATGGCGAGAATAAATAGATTTCATATCAGTCCTTTTCTAAACTTTGCATCATAAAAAGCTGTTTGTAATAATTATGTTACTGATGGTAGCGTACGCCAATGATTCAATTTGATTCTTCTGTTTTTAATATTCCCAATAGCAACTCACACGTGAACAGTCACATGCTCCTTGGAATCTTTCACTGATCCCAAGTCGACTCATATATATAATTTCCTTTCATAAACCTAAATTACAGATTAATTATTTAAAATCTAAAACAAACAAATTAGATGAGACCATTTACATCAGGACATAAAGAGAATCAGTCCAAACCCTAACCATTAAAGCAAAAAAAGAAAAAAAGAAAAATACAGCAAGAGAGATTTTAGAGGGTAATTTTGTAATATCATTTTTAGTAACCTAAATTTTATCCAACAATCACAATTCACAGATAGAGAAGCTTCTAACTTATTAGAGAATTGATAAAACAACATAAACAAACATGTTCAAGCTCTTTCTTGTTATAATAGACAGACACAAATGACTCTCCCAATGTTTATAAAGCCAAAGTACATGTCAACAAGTCAATCATTGAAATTTTGGGAAATTAATGTCAAACAAATCACGATTAAGAAGCCAACCAAAATGAACTGACAAACAACTGTAAACAGAGTCCGTAATTGAAGCCACAACATTCTGATGTGTACAAGTTACAACTTGGTTACATATATATTGGTGCAACGACATGATCAACCGAAAAAATATAATGCAGGGAATTTAATCAAATACAATCAATTGATATGACAAAGTACCTTTGAGATCTACAAAGTTCACCTCTTTATTTTGCAACAAAGGTGAACATGAAAAGAATAATGCAACTGTTCTTGACCCAAAAGAAAAAAAATGCCAAGGTGTTGGCTATTGGTATCTCTAATCTATTTGCTGAATATTGATGGGAGTGAAAAGCCTCATCCTCACAGAAAAAGTAACCTAAATTCTTCATGCATTTCTCATTCAACAAAATCAAACCATAAAAATTTGACACATGATTCGTTGTTTTGGGTAAATGTATCTAACAAGAATTTGAAAATAGTTAGTTTCTAGGCTGGTTGGTACCTTCGCATTCTTGAATCACATCTGGTGAAGCACCGCCATCAGAATCATCATCTGGATCTAAGTTATCAACTGACATTACAAAAGCAGGATAAACATTTTGCACATTGTTAGGGCCATTTTCTGGATCTTGTGGAATGGGAGCGGCAGGGATATTATCTAGGTTGTCCTGAAATTCGGCACCATCTTCATCTGACTCGTAGGCAAGCATTTGCATATGTATTATCGGTGGTGGTACAAGCTCAAGCACGTGCTCTGGTTTATGTTGCTGATTGAATCGTCCAGGGATCTTAAAAGGAGCATTATAGCATGCTCCACATAGGTCAAAACCCATTTTCTCCATGCAGTCTTTACATTTGTACCTCTCCCCAATAATTGGAGACATCTGCAAAGAGCATAGCGGTATACCAGTCACTAATAAAAAATTAACACAAGCAGTTCTTAGCTTACTCTATGATTTGTAGGGCAATTCCTATTATGATTTGCAAGGCGCTTCCATTAGTTTATTATTATATTATTTATGGCGAACACTTTATCAATACAACAGTTGTGTCCACTGGTGTCCTGTGCTCTGATACTCATTTAAATCTTTAAAGAATTTGCCTCCATTTGCTTAGGAAAAGGAGTGCAGATCTAGTAAGTAGAAGTGTGGGATACAGGTGAAATTAGAAGAGTGGATCTAATAAAAGAATGCCAAAAAAAACCACATGGTAGTTTTATTAATTTAATTATCAATAAATTTATTCCAAAATTCTTTATGCAAATTGAGTTAGGTCCATTGTCTTGTTAGAGAAAGCTCATCACCAATTAAGCAACCCCTTGGCCCTTATTCTTAAATGGAAATTTGATAAGTAGACAGGGACAAAGGATATTACCCCACAGCAATCACAACCAATTCCAAAATGAACATGCTGCCCGACCCCAGACCAGCCGGATAAGTAATCATCAGAAAGCGTTGACACTGGCTGGCCAGCACGTTGACGAGCATGCACTGAATGTGAAATCAAGTTAATCTCATATGAGCACCAGAAACAAGACAGCGAAAAACAACTAAAATAAAAAAGGGAGTTTCACTAAAACACCCAAAATAGGGGCTGAAATTATAAAAAAACCCAACACCCAAAACACTTTATAAACACACCCAAAACCCATCATTACACACA
Source organism: Prunus avium (assembly GCF_002207925.1). Next base: position 130,346 of record NW_018921259.1, read on the forward strand.
CTCAAAACCCATTTATAAACACACCCAAAAAATATACAATTGTTGATTTTGGGGTTGATTTTGGGTGTGTTTCTATGTTTAAATAGTGTGTGGGTTTTTTTATAAATACATGTCTAGGATTGGGTTTATTTATAATAATCTAAATAAAAAATGCATAAAAAAAAGTACTGGAAACATCAGTAGTACAAAACCAAAATATCGGCAGTATGACTAATTATGTCTCGCATAACTGAAGTACAACATAAGAAAAGGCAAAGAAGTGGGTTACGACTTCGACACAAACTACAGTGAACAAAGCCTGAAGTAATTAAGGAAAAATCAGATCCTAATATTACAATCAAAGATATTCAAAGAGGAAGAACTGGAGAAAAAGGAAAAATGGCACAAACAATAGGGTTTAGTTTTAGAATACAATAGATGGCTGTATAACCAAGAAATTCGAATCTTTGAACTGGTACAACCAGAGGTTTAGTTTTAGGAGAAAATAGTGGACATGAATGATGTTCAATCTGAATTTTGAATCTCAAAGAAGATATTTTACAATTTCTTTTCCAGTTATATAGCTCAGGCAAGGCAAGTTTTGAAGATAAACGATCATTAAAACAATATTAATTTCTGAGGCATAATACATGATCCAATCCTAGATAATGATACGAATATTATAAAAATCTGAAGCAGAATAAAAGCACTAAAATCATAAAAGTTCTTATGACTCTCATACTCACAATCAGCTTGTTTTATTGAAGATGATCGTCTCTGTGCATATATTTCAGGATATTGCTCCTCCAAGAAATGTTCTAAAATTAAGCAAACACTAGGGAATCCATTCGGATGCATGCTTTGACAAATCTGACACCTAGAAACTCCATCAACTGGGATGTTGATACAGGATTTACAATATACTGCACAAAAGAGATTTTGAATTAGTTTATATTGGCATGAGCATTCCTCTGACTTTTATGTTCAACATAACAGTTAAAGTGATGTAGGTTACCATGGCCACAATTGAGAACAACAGGTTGAAAGAGCAGGTTCTTGCATGCAGCACACAGTAGATCAGAAACAGAAACCTTATTGTGAGTTCCATTTTCAGGACCACAATCATGCAAACAGTCTTCTTTGATGGCTGCATTTCCAGTAGCTTCAACATTCTTTAAAGATGTTGTAGGCCTTTTACTATTAGCTTCATCATCTAACGTAGTTTCTGGTGAATTTACAAATGAAGGAGATCCTCCTACCCCAGACGAACAACTTTCAGAGTTCTTTGACTGAACATTGTCCAGAATATTTGACTCCTCAGTAGGATGTGATCCAGATAATGGATTATCAAATTGAGGTGAGAAGTAACCAAATTCCTCTTCTTCTTCTGGAACAGCCAAGGAAGATGAGACAGTGAATTATTTATGAAGGAAACACTATGTCATATGTCATGAGATTGCAACTGCCATACAAGTCACTCACACATGCTTCCGAAAAAAGTGAGAACATTGAGAATGTCGAATTTAATATGACATCAATCAAAACATCAGTGTTTTAAGCGTTACCTCAAAACAAAGGAACCAAATAATACAGAAAAAGGTGAGGCAAAGTAACACTTCAAAATCCACACTCCACCTAGACCTCACATTAGCAAACAAAACCATTCTTTGAGGGTAACCTAACAATCCTTAAACTCTTATTGTGAATTTATTCATAATACTTTCAAATTCGTTATCTAACCATTCTTGCACTCCAACAAAATCTTGAGACATTTTGTCTTACTGGATACAGTCATATCAATTTCCGGAAAAAAGGATTACTTACAAACACATCTATGGCAGTACAGTCTAAAAGGAGCCAAAAGAGGCATACATGCACAATTTTGATTTAAAAAGAAAAAACAAACTGCTTTGCGCTTGCAAAGTATCATATTCCATAAAATCTAGTCAATCTCATGCAATATGGCTTCTACTCTCCAAGGCATAGAAAGAAAAAAAAAACTGCTTTGCGCTTGCAAAGTATCATATTCCATAAAATCTAGTCAATCTCATGCAATATGGCTTCCACTCTCCAAGGCATAGAGGTAATTCCATTGGTTGGAATCGTGATTTTTTCAGAGCTTTGGTGCAAAACAAATTTATTGCTTTCTTTTTTCTGACCGCATATATTCCCTGTAGGTTCATAGAAAACCATTTAGCTCATAACATCTGACTAAGGAGTCCTATTTTACAAGGTATCACAAGAACTCCTTACAAGTCATTAGCTACACTCTGAAGAACCAACGAAGATGCTAATATAAGAGTACTCATGTAACCACTCATATACATGTGCACCATATGTCTAAGAATCTTGAACTTCATTATTTAATCACATTGTCTTTACATTGGAAAAAGGATGTGTGCACATGGAAACACTAGTTTCTAGGAAGACATAAGTTTTCAAAAGGAGAGTGAGTTTATCGGTGGAAATAACTAAGTTGTAAGCATAGATAACTCATTTAAAGTGGTAAGCAAATCAACCCAATAAATGTTAAAGCAGTTCAGTAAAGCTCACCTCTCACTTGTTTTTCCCGTTGCTTATATGCTTCAGGATACAACTTCTGGAGTAAGAAATGCAGCAACTGACAGATACTAGGAAAATGATTATATGGGCGCCGACAAACTGCACAATAGGACTCACGAACAGCATTCATGGCATTGAAGACACACCAGAAACATGAAATGTGGCCGCAGCCTGCAAACATCATAAAGTCTTCAGAAAGGGGTAACTAGATATTCATTGCTGCTAATTCCAAGTGAGTGAAACATATACTTCAAAATACAACGGCACGATTTATCACCTAATACAACTGGCTTGTAAAGAAGATCCCTGCAAAGTAAAGGAATCGCCTTTAGACATGTAGTTACCAGAAATAAAAGGTAAAAAAAGTTAATTCAACGGAAAAATAAATCAGCAGGTGGAACAATTTAACCTCATTTTATACTAATATGTGTATTGATGCTAGTTTAATATATGCACAACAATAAGAATCATATTGAGTCATGGCTATTAGATGTGAACAATACTCTTTGTTTGATTAGTACACATGCCCTTCTGTTTTGAAATAAATTCTTAGCTTTTTCTTATTATTTAGTTAATTCTGCTAAAGAATTAATACGTACATTGAAATTGCCTATAGTTCTTCTTGAGATTGTAATAAAAGCATGGAGAATTGTTCATAATGTGCTAAACCAAACAACAAAAATTCAATTCTCAGAAAAGAAAGTGAGACAGAGAGAAACAGCAAACCCAAATTTCAAGCTCCAACAATTGTAATCCAAACAGCAAGCAGTGAATTAAATAAACAAATTATGCAACTCGAGAAAAAAAAGAGGGCTAAATGGATTTTGATGTTGCAAAAATTGAAGAAATAGATATATAAAAAGGAAAAAAGAAAAGAAAGAAACCACGGACAGGCAAACACAGCATTTGAACTCTTCTCGGAATTCGTCGGCTTCAAGCTCTGGTTGCGGTTGTTGTTTTATTAGGGTTTTATTGTCTTCCATTTCGAATAAATCTCAGACTGCGGGAGAAGGATGATTCTTTTAACAAAAATTTCAGTGGCGGTTTATGGAGCGCCTCGACCCACAAATAGAAATTATCCATCTAATTATTATTATTTATTATTACTATTATTACTATTCTTATTTTTCAATATTATTATCAGTAAAATAACATTTTGGTCACTATAATTAGGGTCGAAAATAATTTTGATCACCATGATTTCAATTTTCCAAATTTTCAGTTAAGTCCAAATAAATAAAAAAAATAAAATGCAAATGATTAAAAACAAATTAAAAAAAATACGAATTTATATCCAACAAAAATTCTTTAAGGCACCAATTATGATGTACAAAATGAAAATATATAATGCATTATGCATAAGAGGTCTCAACTTGGAGATAAAAATTAAGAATTGCAAGCAATTGGACAATTAAGAATAGAAGGGAATAATTTTATGTTCTTGTGGAGTGACAACTCCATTGAAGTTCATGTGCTTGTAGGCCTGTCAAGTGGCCAACTATGGTCCTCAAATTCCATAACATGTGCTAAGGACTGTGCAACCTGCATCACATGTTAAACAAGTTGGCTAAAAAGAAAAATTGAAACTTTTTAAAGACAAATAAAAGTTGGATAGCTCAAATAATCATTCTTCTAGTTTAAAAAGAAATGCCTGTCAAGTGGCCAACTATGGTCCTCAAATTCCATAACATGTGCTAAGGACTGTGCAACCTGCATCACATGGTAAACAAGTTGGTTAAAAAGAAAAATTGAAACTTTTTAAAGACAAATAAAAGTTGGATAGCTCAAATAATCATTCTTCTAGTTTAAAAAGAAATGAAGTAATTCTACCTGTGATGTTGCTGGCATGGGACGATTAAATATGAATGGTAAAAAAAGGATAAAGTGATTATAGATATGAACTCGATGTCAAGTAGTTAAGAGTATTTATATATGCATACGAAGTGTGTTTAATTATCCTTTTCTCGATATGACTTGTACGTGTCAAAGTTGAATTAGCCTGAAAATGTTATTGTCTTGCAATGATTGGTATCTTTATTAAATGATGATGAGTTAATCGTTTGAAATATGTGGTGGCTCAAAGATCTTGTACGTGTCAAAGTTGAATTAGCCTGAAAATGTTAGGGTAATGATTTCCCCACTCCCATTTTGATCACTTACACTCCTTTTTCAGTTATAAAATGGAGTGTAAGTGGACAAATTTGGAGTGGGGAAATCACCACTCAAATGTTATTGTCTTGCAATGATTGGTATCTTTATTAAATGATGATGAGTTAATCGTTTGAAATATGTGGTGGCTCAAAGATATATAGTTTTATATTAATGCAAGGAAGAAGTTTTCTTGTGCTGTTGGGTTTTCAAAGTCAAACAGATAATGTTGTTCAGCAAACAAAGAAAACTGTTTAGATTAGACAAGTTTATGAAACCAGACGCTGACAGTTCAATAATTTATTTATAATTTGCAAAAAAATACATTGAAAAACAAGACTGATTCTACTTGAAGAAGAATTGGAAGGTATTTATTTCTTTGTGTTTCTTCTTCGCTTTTCTGTTTTTTACACTTGATTTTGAGTTCACAATGATCAGTGAGTTGAACAAGTCTTATTTAACGGGCAATTAGACTTGCACGCTGCAATACTTGCGCAGGAAAGACATGTGGTTGATTTCTTGCTCTTGTAATGTGTAAAAAGAAACAATGTGTAACCGAGTAAAGTTGTAAATACACTCTTTCTTGATATAGGGTAGGTAAATTTCGTCTAATATATATGCCCAATTATT
>NW_018921260.1:0-15911 GCF_002207925.1 Prunus avium
TTATCTTTACAACCGTCGTGGCGGCAGCACAGCCTATTAAATTACTAAATGTTTTTTTTTCACCTGTATTTGCGTGATAGCCTCTGAAGAATTCAGGAATATTAATTAGGCATGTCCTACAATTATACTAAGTTGCTATGATATTTGAAATAATATCACTATCTAGAAGTTAATGTCGGTTTCTACTCGGCACCCACGTCCACCACTTATGTCAAACCTTTCATTCAACTTCGCTTCCATCCATTTCGATCCAAAAATAAAAAAATAAAAAAATTTGCTTCCGTTATCCATCCCCAATGGCAGAGCTAAACTCAGTCAGAGTGGTTGAGGTTTGCAATGTTGCTCCACAGCCAAGCTCACCTGCTTGCTCAGCCACACCTTCGCCTGAGGCCCTTCCTCTAACCTTGTTTGATTTGCTCTGGCTCAGATTTGCACCCGTCCAACGCCTTTTCTTCTATGAAATCTCCAACTCCTTTGACACCACCATACTCGTTTCAAAACTCAAAGCCTCCCTCGCTGTCGCCCTCCAACAATTCCTACCACTAGCAGGGAACCTCACATGGCCCCAAGACTCCCCCAAGCCCATCTTCAGTTATGTCCAAGGCGATGCCGTTTCACTCACCATAGCCGAGTCTGATGCCGATTTCCACCATCTTTCAAGCCGTAGCAACTTTGTTGAGGCCAAAGAGTACCATTCTCTCGTACCCCAATTACCAACCTCTCACGAAAAGGCCGCAGCCGTGGCGTTCCAAGTCACCATCTTTCCCAACGGCAATGGCTTCTCCATTGGCACATCCATGCACCATGCCATCCTGGACGGCAAGTCTTCAACCATATTTATGAAATCATGGGCTCACATTTGCAAACATCTTGGTGATGATCCATCTGGTTCAGCACTACCAGATCAGCTGAAACCATTTTTTGACAGAAGGGTCGTCCAAGACCCTGCCGGGCTCGAACCAATCTTCTTGAACCAGCTTCAGAATCTGGACGGACCCAACAACAGGAGCTTGATGGTTACCCAGTTTAAATCTCCACCACCAGACGCGGTTCGCGGTATTTTTGTAATCACACGACCGGAAATAGAAGCAATGAAGCAATGGGTTTCGACCAAAATGGCAGAGATGATCAAGAATGAAAAACAATCTGATCGTTCTCATTTGTCAACATTTTCTGTAACATGCGCTTATACATGGGTTTGCTTGCTCAAGGCAGAGGAAAGACAGACCGATAAGCCAGTTATGATGGGCTTCAGTGTGGACTGCAGGTCTCGCTTTGACCCTCCGATACCTGCAAACTATTTTGGGAACTGCATAGCCGGCCGTGTAATAGTTGCAGAGAGAAAAGGACTTCTCGGAGAAGATGGGTTGACTGTGGCGGTCAACGAAATCAGTGAATCTATAAAAAGTGTGGACAGTGACGGGATTTTGAAAGGGGCAGAGACTTGGGTTCCAATACTTTATTCTGCTCTGAGCAGTGAAGAGAGATCTATGGGTGTTGCTGGTTCACCAAGGTTTGGGATTTATGATACAGATTTTGGATGGGGAAGACCAAGCAAGGTGGAGGTGGTTTCGATCGAAGAGACAGGAGCCATGTCGCTGGCAGAGTCTAGGGATGGTATTGCTGGAGATGTTGAGGTTGGTTTGGTTTTGGAAAAACATCATATGCAACCTTTTGCTTCTCTGTTTGCTAAAGGGCTTCAAGACCTTTGAATCCACGAATGAAATTGGTGTTAATTTGTTGCAGAGTTTTAATGTTTTCGCTTTGTTTTTGGGGGAAGAATAATTTGATCGATGTTCTTTTTTGTTGTTGTTATTTTGGTATGTTTGTTTGCAATGGTCCTCTGTTTCTCTCATTTTGTTGGGCCAAATTACAAGAATTATTAGAAATTAATCTAATTTATGGAAAGAGAACTCCAAATTGGGTTCAACTCAATTTAGTGGACGGGACCATCTAAATTGACTGCACCCATTCTTTTTTGAGGTGGGGTTCGAACCCCAGACGTCTGGGCCAAACACCTACTCACTACCACCATGGTAGGACGCCACTCGCAAAATGATTGCACCCTTGATTTGGCTAAAGCTGCTAGCCTGCAATAACATGTGCTCTACCCGGATTCACTCGTCTCCATATCCATTTCTCAATGAACAAAGGACTAGTTGACAACCCATAATGTGGGACTTATTCATAAAACTACCTTGACAACTCATTATGCCAACTTTTATTACAAACCGACGTCGCACCATTGCCTATAATGTTCAAGTTCATTATTTTTAACTAAAGAAGTTGTGAGTAACTCAATTTTGTGTCTCCACATGAAGCCTTTGATATGTTAATATTTATATATATACTTAACGATATTTTTCTTAAGTTTGAGTAATGCTACTCTTATCACATGATGTGGCACCTTACTTGGATATGCTAGCACATTTAATTTCATTTTAAGTTATCTTATTTTTCATTCATTTCGGTTAATGTATTTAATATTTATTATAATAATAAACTTTGTCAAACTTCTCATATCCTTGCGTCCTCCTCCTCCACCACTCTCTGTCTCCCCCAATCAATTTCCTCCTCCCCCTTGAAAGTCCCTCTAAACCCTAAACCCTTCATCCTCCCTCCCTCCTCCTTAATTTCTAGAACAAATGGAAAAAAAACATCACAAAAGATACAAAAGAGTAAATTAAAAAAACACAGCAGGATATGCAATTAATAGGAAAAGACCAATCATCGTAGATAGATTTGAGAACTTTCAGCCATGAATAATGGCCCATAACCCTTAACATGACATAGACATTTTTCTTCCTTTCGACTCCTTTAATTTTCAATGAAACAATTAGATAAAATCATTATTTTTAAAAGTAAAAAGGAAAGAAAAGATGGTTTGCTAGGAATCAAATAAGAATCAACTAAAAGAATGGAGAACGGAGAATGACTGGAAGGACAAGACGGGAGGAGGCTGCGCGGTGGGAGAGAGAAGAAAGAGATGGAGTGGAGAATAAAACGTAAGATCTAATCAATTTTTTTACCGGGGCTTTTAATTAAAAAATTAAAAAACATAAAATGAAATTAAATGAGCTGGCATGTCCAAGTAAGGTGCCACATTATGTGGTATACAAAATTTGATAAGAGTAGTATTCCTTATGTTTTGTGTGATTAGAATGGTTAAGTGCACTAAAATTTATTGTTTTTACTTTTACGTAATTAAATCATGGAAAACGAGAAGAATCAAATGGTAAAGGTTGTTTGACAATTATCAATCAGGCAGTTGGTTTTCGCAAATTGAAATGACAACAATCCCTATTTGTCAATTGCCAAACATGACGTGGTTGTGATGTAGCAAAATAAGGAAATTTTGTATGAGCTTGGTGACGTGAAGCATGGGATGAATTGAAGATGCAAGTGATGCGCGGGGAATGTCCAAAGTCTTTAAAAGTTTGAATTGGATACGCATATGAATCTTTATGGATGAAGACGCAAGATTTGGTGATCATACTGTTGTGCGAAAATAATACTCCAAAGCTTTGTCGTTGATGGACTATGCAATGATACACACAAGAACACAAAGATTTATCGAGGTTCGTCCTCGTGCCTACGTCATCTAGGTGATCCACCCAAGAAATTCACTAGTGTGTAAGAACAACCTTGGTTACAATAAAAAAAAAACCCATTAGTTCTCACAAGAACCCTAGCTCTATTTTCTCTCACCCTTGCTCAAATCCTTTGATGCCCTTGTAAACATCCTCTTGTGTTTCTCTCGAAAATTCCAACTCTTGAATTTTCTCCTCTCTTATAATTAAGGGTTGGTCTAATATAGGCCCCTACAATTTATATTTCTTAGACATCAACCAATTAATTTTCAAATCCGTGTATAAAACCCAAATTCAAACTAAAATGCCCCGTAAGATATAAAAGATCATAGTACTCCTACATATTTACATTGTTTGCCACCAGACTTCAAATAAGTCAACTTGACAGTTTTCAAGACAGCAACACAGCTTATAAAATCCTTTTTTGTAATTTTTTAGAATCTTTTTTTGTTTGACATGAAAATTCTACCATGCACCAGGTAAATGAATTAATTGAAATAATTGATGAAATTGAATGAATTGTAACGAATTGCATTTTGCAATACAATTGCATTATACCCTGGAACCAATTGCATTTTGCAATGCAATTGCATTAAACCCATACCTTTGACCTGTTACCTTAAAAAACCATTTAACAATTTTTTTTTTTTTATCATTTAAAAGTTAGTGCACTGATGGACCAAGTGCACCATAGACGTTGCCGTTTGACCTAAAATTCATAACAGCGACATTTGACCAAACTTATTTACTGTAGTGCCCCTTGAAATTTCGGTTAAATTTCACTTTACCCCTCCAAAGTTAAAATGACCCACTTTCATCCTTGATTGAGGTTTGGTGACCCACTTTACCCCCTGCTGCTAACTCCATTCAAAACTCTGTTAAATCTAATGACGTGGTAGGGGTGTTTTTGTAATTTTTTTACACATGAATCATTAAACAAATTGAGTGGGTGAGGTGGATACCATGTGGAATTATATATATATAAAAGCTATAGTTTAAATATAAGGAATATTAATTAGGCATGTCCTACAATTATAATTAGTTGCTATGAGATTTGAAATAATATCACTATCTAGAAGTTAATGTCGGTTTCTACTTGGCACCCACGTCCACCACGAGCATGTCCACCCCAAAAAGCTAGGGCAAGGGCAAGAAAAAAAAAAGATTATGCAACAAAATATAAACAATTTAGAAATGTAAGAAATAAAATGATTATGCAAGAAAAAAATAAATATGGAAGAAAATATAAAAAATTTACAAATGCAAGAAAAAAAATGATTACAATTTACAAATATTGAAAGGAGAAGAGTTTGTATAAGGATTTGGTGTGGAAAATGAATAAAATTGTTATGTATTTATAGGGAAGACATCCATAATTTTTTGGTAGTTTTAAAAAAATAATTGAAATTTTTTTCGATTTTTTTCGTTCGCTGACGTTAGCGCCTTCAGGTTGCAACCCAGGCAGAATTTACCCGTGGGCTTGCCAGGGTTAGTGGGACCCATGGGTTACCCGGTTTCCTACTCGCGCGTTGGAGGGCTTCTGGGCTAGCAAGGGGGGCCTTTTGCCCAGTTTGCTCCAAGCGGTGGACTTGCTCTTATATCAAACCTTTCATTCAACTTCGCTTCCATCCATTTCGATCCAAAAATAAAAAAATAAAAAAATTTGCTTCCGTTATCCATCCCCAATGGCAGAGCTAAACTCAGTCAGAGTGGTTGAGGTTTGCAATGTTGCTCCACAGCCAAGCTCACCTGCTTGCTCAGCCACACCTTCGCCTGAGGCCCTTCCTCTAACCTTGTTTGATTTGCTCTGGCTCAGATTTGCACCCGTCCAACGCCTTTTCTTCTATGAAATCTCCAACTCCTTTGACACCACCATACTCGTTTCAAAACTCAAAGCCTCCCTCGCTGTCGCCCTCCAACAATTCCTACCACTAGCAGGGAACCTCACATGGCCCCAAGACTCCCCCAAGCCCATCTTCAGTTATGTCCAAGGCGACGCCGTTTCACTCACCATAGCCGAGTCTGATGCCGATTTCCACCATCTTTCAAGCCGTAGCAACTTTGTTGAGGCCAAATAGTACCATTCTCTCGTACCCCAATTGCCAACCTCTCACGAAAAGGCCGCAACCGTGGCGTTCCAAGTCACCATCTTTCCCAACTGCAATGGCTTCTCCATTGGCACATCCATGCACCATGCCATCCTGGACGACAAGTCTTCAACCATGTTTGTGCAATCATGGGCTCACATTTGCAAACATCTTGGTGATGATCCATCTGGTTCAGCTCTACCAGATCAGCTGAAACCTTTTTTTGACAGAAGGGTCGTCCAAGACCCGGCCGGGCTCGAACCAATCTTCTTGAACCAGCTTCAGAATCTGGACGAACCCAACAACAGGAGCTTGATGGTTACCCAGTTTAAATCTCCACCACCAGACGCGGTTCGTGGCATCTTTGTAATCACACGACCTGAAATAGAAGCAATGAAGCAATGGGTTTCGACCAAAATGGCTGAGATGATCAAGAATGAAAAACAATCTGATCGTCCTCATTTGTCAACATTTTCCGTAACATGTGCTTATACATGGGTTTGCTTACTCAAGGCAGAGGAAAAACAGACCGATAAGCCAGTTATGATGGGCTTCAGTGTGGACTGCAGGTCTCGCTTTGACCCTCCGATACCTGCAAACTACTTTGGAAACTGCATATCGGGCCGTGCAGTAGTTGCAGATAGAAAAGGGCTTCTAGGAGAAGATGGGTTGACCGTGGCGGTCAATGAAATCAGTGAAGCTATAAAAAGTCCAGACAGTGATGGGATTTTGAATGGGGCAGAGACTTGGGTTCAAATACATTATTTAATTATATTATATATATATATATATATATACAGTCCCCTTCAGTTGAGGGATCCCTCAAATAGTGTTATTTGAGGGATGGGGATCTCAACCGTTGGATCTGTTTTAATGACCTTGTGTGGCTGAGATTGAATTACATCTTTTAACCCGTTTTCACACTCCTGACCCACCACAAACTCCACTTCAGTTGAGGGAACGACGTACGCTGGGAAACCAAACGTCTCTCTTTTTCCTCCAACGCTTGGAGACCTATCACGCAGACCAAACGACCCAACGTGAAGAAGAAGACTCACCATCGTCAGTTGAAGAAGAAGACCCACCATCTATGCGACAGAGGTATGCTATCATTGGTTCTTATTCTTTCAATATCTGAGCCATGGTTCTTCGATTTGGAGTTCTGGGATGAATTCTGATATGGTTTCAATGGGTTTGAAGATCACTCCTCCAGATTTTTAATGGTTTCTTAAAGTTTTGGAATATCATGTGTATGAAGTAAAAATAAACACAAATAAACGGGTATGGTATCCTGAGTTTTGATATGGATTTTAAGAACTCATCAACAATTCTACAACTTTTTTTTATTTATTGAGTATTGTAGTGTTGTAATTTTCCATCAAACCTGTGCTTTCAATGCTCCTTTCAACATGGTTTGTGTTTCTTGTGATTCATAGCTACTTATTTTTTTGTTTTTTGGGAGTACTGTAGTTTTGTAGTTTTGTAGTTTTCCATCGTGCTTTCAATGCTCCATTCAAGATGTTTTTGGGCTGATGCAATCTCTAGGCAATCGTACAAGTTTTATGGTGATGCGGTTATCTTCGACACTACCTACAACACCAATCGATATTGTATGATCTTTGCACCAATTATGGGAGTAAACAACCATGGTCAGACAATTATTTTTTCTGGGGCATTCTTAAGTGACGAGACTGCAGACTCCTTCATTTGGTTGTTTAGAGAATTTTTGAGGGCTATGCCGCTAAGAATGTCAAAAATTATTATTACTGATCAGGATCCAGCAATGACAAAAGCCATTTCAGAAGCTCTTCCAAACACATTTCACAGGTATTGTAGCTGGCATATTTTGAATAAATTCTCTGACAAGCCCGAGTGTATTCTTCACTATCAACAATTTAGAGAATGTGTTTGGGATTCTGAGAGTAGAGATGAGTTTGACTTGAGATGGAAGAGAATTGTTGAGGACAGCGGGTTAAATGAAGATACATGGTTGCAATCAATATTTAATATTCGATCTAAATGGGTGCCAGCTTATGTGAACCACATTTTCTCATGTGGAATGTCTAGTAGTCAGCGAGCAGAAAGTGGGCATGCATTTTTCAAGAGGTATGTATCAAAAAACAATTCCTTGGTGGACTTTATGGTTCAATTTAATAGAGGACTTTTACACCAACGACATTTGGAATTGATGGCAGATCACACTGATATAAATGAGAAGGCAAAAACTAAGTGCCCTATAATGATGGATAGACAAATGGCTAATATATACACACGTACTTACTTCTATAAATTTCAAGATCAGTTGTGGGAGAGTTATTGCAATAATGTTGAGCTTATAGAAGAGAATGCCACTCACTGCACATATAAAGTTGTACATATGGATGACAAAAAGAAAAAAAGAAACCGGCTGATTGTTTATGACAAATATGCAGATTTTGCATCGTGTAGCTGTCATATGTTTGAGAGTTTGGGAATCCCATGTAGCCATACTTTGGCATATTTGCACAAAATACGTCAGCTTCATGAATTGCCAGATCAATATATTTTGAAGAGATGGACTAGATCTGCTAGATCTGATCTTGTGGTTGACAATGATGGTGTTGTGATATCTGTTGACAAATCCTTAATAGGAAAGCGCAGTGCATTATTCCAACGATATTCAAATGTGATTGATAAAGTCATCTTAAGTGATGAGGCCAGTCAGATCTTCTGTGAGGCATTGGATTCATTGATTGAGAGGATTAAACCATTGCTTCATGGTGCTGAAGAAGTACTACCTTCTGCAAGGAGAAGTATTGCTTTTGAAGCTTGTATAAATGAACCAGATCCTGTTAAAGCAAAAGGAAGTGGGAAAAGACTTAAGGGCAGAAAGGAGTTGGCGAGAGAAAAATACAAAGGTCGGCGTTGTAATGGGTGTGGAAAATATGGACAAACACACGACAAAAGGAACTGCCCTATGCTTCAAAAATCGTAAGAATGCAAACTTATTTGTATTTTTCCTTTTTTATTATTATGTATTAACCTCATGTGTAATTTTGTGATGTTATCTTTGACCATGATAGCTCTTCAAATGTTGAAAAAGATGCTTTTAATGGCATGGATAATAGTTCTTCGTCACAGGTAATTATAGTTATACACAGAACTTATATGGAGTATTTTGTTGATGAAATGGACAATAATTCTTCCACTATATAAATTGCTTGTTATTGAGAATGATAAATTTGTATTTATTTTTTCATTTACTTTGTCTTGTCAGGATGATGAGTTTTTTGGATGATGTTTCGAACTCCAGTGATTCCACCTATTTCTTGGGTTGTAGAGTTGCACTGACATACTTGAAGAAAAGACTATGTTTGCCCAATCAAGCTTCGTGCAACTAGCCTCCTAATGGAAAGATTGTGTTTGTACTTTTTGTTTTCATTAGAATGCCTTTTGATGCGCAGTGTATTGAACAAAGAAAACCATTCAGAAATCATTTCAATTAAAAGGAAACAAATTTGTTTTGCTGCTATTCTTTAATATCATAGTTAAGTTTTGGTGTTATATGAATGAATGTCTTGGATGAGTTTACTAGTACTGAAATAGTGAAACAAACTATCATATATGCCATTAAAGTTCAGAAAAGTGGAAGAGAAAACACGGGAAAACTACCACACTATGAACTGAATAAAGTTTTCATTACTAAGATAAAATAAACTTGATAACATCAAGTATTCATTACGAAAGGGAAAAACAATTATGTACAACATCCATTGTATAGGAAGTAGTCTCGTCATCCCTATACAAATTACCAACCCACACATACAAAAAAAAACCATCCTTATTACAGAGAAGAGCTACAAAATCCTTATTGAGTTTAAACAAACACCCGCAAAAAAAACATCATTAGTACATCAGATGTTGAACTTCAAGAGTGAACGAACAAGATTACCCCACTACAAACCTGCAATGCAAGAAAAAAAAATAAAAGTAAGACCACACTACAGTTATTAAAAATAATATTGAGTTTGGGACAAAGAGGTTAGCCTTGTATTCACAAAGCCGTTCAACATAGAATTGCTTGAAAGCAAGGTGGTCCTTAAATTGATTATTCAATAAATTTCACAATTTGGCATCTAGATCCTGAATTGGGTTGACATCTTGTTCTAGCAGCACTTCGTCCCTGAATAAAAAAATTGGGGTTAACAATAAAAAAAAATTAGGCCTTAACATGCTTGAATTGCATGAATTATGCTCTCTTGCTCTATTTGCCTACAAAACACACAAAGGGAGGCAAATAACTTAGAAATCTAAGAAAATAAGCAAAAGAAGTAAGTAAATAGGGCATGTATATGTATGAAATTATGAGCTTAACAATGCGCAGTGTATTGAACAAAGAAAACCATTCAGAAATCATTTCAATTAAAAGGAAACAAATTTGTTTTGCTGCTATTCTTTAATATCATAGTTAAGTTTTGGTGTTATATGAATGAATGTCTTGGATGAGTTTACTAGTACTGAAATAGTGAAACAAACTATCATATATGCCATTAAAGTTCAGAAAAGTGGAAGAGAAAACACGGGAAAACTACCACACTATGAACTGAATAAAGTTTTCATTACTAAGATAAAATAAACTT
Organism: Prunus avium; assembly: GCF_002207925.1. The sequence goes on from NW_018921260.1 coordinate 10,297, forward strand.
GATAACATCAAGTATTCATTACGAAAGGGAAAAACAATTATGTACAACATCCATTGTATAGGAAGTAGTCTCGTCATCCCTATACAAATTACCAACCCACACATACAAAAAAAAAACCATCCTTATTACAGAGAAGAGCTACAAAATCCTTATTGAGTTTAAACAAACACCCGCAAAAAAAACATCATTAGTACATCAGATGTTGAACTTCAAGAGTGAACGAACAAGATTACCCCACTACAAACCTGCAATGCAAGAAAAAAAAATAAAAGTAAGACCACACTACAGTTATTAAAAATAATATTGAGTTTGGGACAAAGAGGTTAGCCTTGTATTCACAAAGCCGTTCAACATAGAATTGCTTGAAAGCAAGGTGGTCCTTAAATTGATTATTCAATAAATTTCACAATTTGGCATCTAGATCCTGAATTGGGTTGACATCTTGTTCTAGCAGCACTTCGTCCCTGAATAAAAAAATTGGGGTTAACAATAAAAAAAAACTAACAATAATTAGCAAGAACCCCCAAATTATGAATTACTCAATAGAACCCAAATCAAAACTCATCACACAACGCAAGAAACCCAAAATCGAAGTTCCATTAATCAAATTGTGTTTATTTTTACTTCATACACATGATATTCCAAAACTTTAAGAAACCATTAAAAATCTGGAGGAGTGATCTTCAAACCCATTGAAACCATATCAGAATTCATCCCAGAACTCCAAATCGAAGAACCATGGCTCAGATATTGAAAGAATAAGAACCAATGATAGCATACCTCTGTCGCATAGATGGTGGGTCTTCTTCTTCAACTGACGATGGTGGGTCTTCTTCTTCACGTTGGGTCGTTTGGTCTGCGTGATAGGTCTCCAAGCGTTGGAGGAAAAAGAGAGACGTTTGGTTTCCCAGCGTACGTCGTTCCCTCAACTGAAGTGGCGTTTGTGGTGGGTCAGGAGTGTGAAAACGGGTTAAAAGATGTAATTCAATCTCAGCCACACAAGGTCATTAAAACAGATCCAACGGTTGAGCGCCCCATCCCTCAAATAACACTATTTGAGGGATCCCTCAACTGAAGGGGACTGTATATATATATATATTTGTTTTTAACTTCCCAGACCTCCACACATACATCAGTTCTTCAAGTGCAAGCTCTGATTTGGGCACAACGACTATACGTTTAAAAAAGATAGAAGTTGAAGGAGATTCCAAAGTCTTAACTCAAATTCTATTACACAAGGCAGAGATTCCGAGGAGCCCACTTCCAGCACACCTCAAAGAAGCTAGAGGAAAGAGTCTTAGGGGGTGTATTCAATTGAGATTTTAAAAGACTATTTAAGGATATAAAAAATCCAATGGATTTAATCAAAATTTAATGACTTATAAGATTTTATTGATAATTTTGTATAATCAAGATTTTTAACTTTTGGATTTTAAAGATTATATCATAAGATTTTATAAGATTTGAAAGGACCACATGGATTTATATATCATAGGATTTATATCTGGGTCTGACTAAATAGGGTCATAGCCCAAACCAAAATTTGAAACCTTTTTAAATAACTAGCCCGACAAATATAGTGAACCCAGAACGGGGGAGGTTGCTGGTTTTACCATCTTAACGTTGGCCTGCTGCACAACTGGTAACTCCAGTCAAATAGTGTAAAAGGAACTTGCTTGTGTTACCTTATGAACTGTTATTGTTATGAGATATCATGTGGTTCTATGCAAGTGGAGTTTCTGCCCTATGTTTTCTTTGGTGGTAGTATTTTCTCTTCTATCCCCTACCACCTTCTTTTTCTCTTCTATCCATGTTGACCGAGGCAACAAGAACCTAAAAAAAGTATTCTCGGTTGTCATCTTGTGTGTGAATTTCTAGTCTTGTTCGTCTAATGGATAGTTTCATTGAATCTCAAAGCTCCCAAAAAAAAAAAAATTGCATAAAGAAAGTTGACATGTATAGAGTAACAATATGCTTGGCTGAATTGTATACTACTCCCTAGGAAAAAAGACGAAAAGGAAAGAAAAGACGAAAAGTTACTTCCCTTGAAATTCTCCCAAACCTCTTATGAGTAAACAACATGAATCATTGCTATATGGCTGGTGGCGGTGAAGCTTTGGGTGTTGAAGTTGGCTTTGAGAGAAGGCGAAGTGGATGAGCACAAAAAATAATCTCACGTGAAAGAAAAAAAAGCCTCATGGGTTAGGGTGGGATTTGAGATAGGGATATATCTCACTAAAAAGTCTCACACAATTTCGCATTTGAAAAAATCTTTCGAAATTAACAAGTTTTTGAATACCATAAGACTTTTTGTTACTTGTTTAAAGTCTTGATTGAATACCACAAGATTTTGACACTCTCTTTAAAAAATCCTAATAGTCTTAATGGAATACCACAAAACTTGTTTAGATTATTTAAAAGTCTTAATTGAATACCACAAGACTTATTTATCCCAAAATAATCTTTTAAAATCTGAATTGAATACACCCCTTAATTTCCTCAAAGATTGGGGCAATATTCCATGCCCCATTGTAAATGTTACTAGAGCGCTAGAGCAGGACCCAGGGGCAGCACGACCACCAATAAAAGCACCGACGGAATCACGTGCTAGAGCAGATGTTGACGACTCATTATGGTTTATGCCAAGCAGCTTTATTACAAACCAATGTCGCACGTATTGTTGAGGTTTATTATTTTGAACAAAAGAAGTTGTGATTCTCATGCCTTGAGATAATTGTTTGTAGTATTGAAGAAATGGAGGAGAAACCGGAACAAAAGGAAGAGAAAGAAAAGATGGGCTGCCATGAAAACTTTGGATAACACTTATTGAGCAGATGAGACGGGAATAATTTTCAGTGGAGGAGTTTGTAAGCATGTGGCGTGACAGCTCTGTAATACTATTTAAACAATCTTGATTTAAATATTCTCATCCTAAATATATAATGTTCCCACACGCATATCATGCAAGCTTTTATTTTATGTCATTTAATTACAAGAAGAAATCATATGAATCTGTATGGAGGAGGACGCAAGATTTGGTGATGGCACACTTTTTGAAATATGAAAATGATTTACAAACTAAGCACTTGGACGGCTCCATATCAGCTAGCAATGACAAAAGGATCACAACAGCCTCAGCCGTCTAACTAACATCTCCAATTGGCAATGCCAGACTCAACAAGCTCAGTTAAATTAGTTCAAGTTTGCAGGGTGGCTCCTCCTCCTCCGCCCTCACCCGGGGCATTCGCTTCCCCAAGCTCTCTTCCCCTTACCTTCTTCGACATCCGTTTGTTAAGGTTTGGGCCGGTCCAGCGCCTTTATTTCAACCAAATGCCTACTTACTCTGCAACACCGCTCTTCATTAATTCCATACTTGTCCCAAAACTCAAAGCCTCACTCTCTAACACCCTCCAGCACTTTCTACCTTTAGCAGGAAACCTCACTTGGCCTCAAGACTCCAAAAAGCCCGTTCTTAGCTATGTCCAAGGTGACGCCGTTTCACTCAAGATACCAAAGTCTAATCCTGACTTTTACCGTCTTTCAAGTGGTGACTTTGTTGAAGCCACAGAGTACCATCCTCTTCTACCCCAGTTGGGAGCTTCTCATGAACAAGCTCCAGTGGTGGCATTACAAATCACTGTCTTTCCCAACTGTGGCTTTTCCATTGGAACTTCCATGCACCACGCAATCCTAGATGGCAAGACTTCAACTTTGTTTGTGAATTCTATGACAGAAGGGTCATTCAAGATCCAGCCCAGCTCGGAGCACTCTACTCGAACTCCTATCAAAATAAGAACGGTCCCAACAATAGAAGCTTAATGTTTTGGGAGAGGAAACCCCCACCGGGCACTATCCGAGGCACCTTTGAATTCACAAGAGCAGATATAGAAACACTGAGGCAATTGTTGAAGGCTAAATTGGCAGAGCAGAAACAACAAGATATTCGTTCAGTTCATGTGTCAACTTTCACTCTAGCATGTGCCTATACATGGGTTTGCGTAGTCAAGGCAGAGGAAATAAACAGTGACCATACACGTCTGGCTTTTTACGTGGATTGCAGGTCTCGCTTGGATCCTCATGTATCTCCAAACTATTTTGGAAACTGCATAGCGGGACGTACAGCAGTTTCCGAAACAATAGCCTTGTTTGGAGAAGATGGGTTGGTTGTGGCTGTGAATGCAATCAGTAAAGCTATAAAGAGTTTGGAGAAGGGGGTGTTGGATGGGGCAGTGAATTGGGTTTCAAGAATGTTTGCTGTGACTAGTGAGAGAATGCTTACGCTTGTCGGTTCACATCATTTTGGTGTTTATGAGACTAATTTTGGATGGGGAAGACCAAAGACGGTTGAGATTGTTTCCATAGATAGAATCAGAGCTATCTCCTTTTCAAATCCCAAGACTGATGTTGGGGTTATTGATAGTAAAAAATAAAATAAAAAACTTGAGTTACACTAAAAGATGGAAAACTTTGAGAAGAAGAATATTAGTAATAACAAGGTACCTCTACAAGAAGAAAAAAAGAGTACACTGTTAATACTACGTCATAGAAGTACATTGTTAATACTATGTCATAGAACCATCGTCCTAGTAAAAATCACATTCTGCATATCATAAACTTCAAGTGCACAACTATATGTAGAGCAAAATATAGAGCACGCTTTGTTACTGAAAATCTGTTAATACTATGTCATAGAAGTACATTGTTAATACTATGTCATAGAAATCAACTCAGTTGCAGCGTATGAACAATATAACAGCTGTTCATACCACTTACTGGAAGTTAACAACTACATCATTTCATTTGCATAATAGGTAGGATAAAAGTGTACAACTCCATACCATTCAAAATCAATAATCAAACAAGAAGAAGAAGTTGCATTTGAATCAACAAACAAACCCTAATTGGACAATACTAGAAAAAACCATATGAATATGGAGCTCAAACCTGATTAAACTTTGAAAGCGGATCAACAACATCATTTCCAACCACTGCCTCTCCAACAAACAAGACAAGATCTGGATTGTTAAGATTGACTAGCTTTGACAGTGCCCTCATAAATGGTTCATTATCCTGAAAGGCATAATACAATATTGTTGTGAATTTTAGACAACCTGAAAAATTGAGATTTTAAAGATTAGTCTAAACACAAATTATACTCGCAAGTGCACAAGGTCAATCGTAATATAGCATGGCAAATACAAGGTCATTCCCACGAGGATTGAGTTCAACTTCCAATTAGTCTAACCTAATTTCCTTCACAAAATACTTTAACTACTCTAATTATATAAACAAGAAATTAAACACGTAGCATACTCACGTAAACACAAAAGGGGTTTTTGAAAGAATGATTTAATTAACAACGAAATTAAAAGACGAAATAAGTAGAAAGTCACGAAACACAAGGATGAGAAATTCAAATTGATAAAAGCACTAGGACAATGAATTCACCACTAGTAATCCGATCCAGCCTCTTACTCACCTACCTATTTACTAACCATTTGATGTCGCCGCTTAGTTTTCCTTTTTCATGAATTACCTATGGTATTTAGGCTAACTCGTATATTCCTACATGCAATTCGCCTATGGTATTTAGGTCAAATATCAACACATAGAAA
>NW_018921260.1:30278-42680 GCF_002207925.1 Prunus avium
AAAAAAAAAAAAAAAAAAAAAAAAACTCTTTATTAAATTCTCAATGTGTTGCAGTATTTATAATACTAAAAAAACCTGTTTAGAGGGGTTGTGTCTCCTAATGAAAAGTCAAAGTGTACAACTCTTGCTTATATGACTTTTCATTTAAAACCTATTCACTGTAACTTCTAATTTTATTCATCTTATAATAAGAAATCTTTTAATATTAAAATATTAAGATTTTCCAACAATCCCCCACATGGATGTAAAAACTTAATCAACAAAATGAAAATAAAAATACAGACACGTGAGAGAGTTCGATTGGAAAGATACCACGTTAGGATAGGTAGCTATTGGCCGTGAACCTTCCCTAGTGAAATACCATCAAGTTTACTTGGATAATCGGTGAATGCGGTGTCTTCAACTGCTTAGCCGTTTGTGTAATCCCATACGATAGTAATAGAACCATGTTAAACACATAATTAACATATTCTAGTTACCATACTCTCATTTACCTATATGTACTAACACTTAGTACATAAGCCTTGAATGAATTGATTACCAATCCAGTACTGGTGACATTTACCGGTACGGTGATCCCCCACTTTTAAAACTTGAAAATGATGATAGTGTGGTTTTGTAGCTTCTATTGTGTGGCGTGGCCTCATATCAGCCCCATTTTGTATTTCACCAAACACACGTCCTTTTGCTCTTAAAGAGAGAATAAATTCTCCTTTTTCGTATGCTTCTATGGTGCTGCATACAGCAACTTTAGTTTTACGTATCGTGCCTCTTTTGATCATTCGGTGTCTAGTAGTAGTGATAAAAAGAGGGCAAAAGTATCCATCTCCATTTGGCAATGGCAGAACCAACAAGCTCGGTTAAAGTAGTTGAAGTTTGCAGGGTCGCTCCTCCTCCTCCACCTTCACCCGGTGCATTCGCGTCCCCGAGCTCCCTTCCCCTTACCTTCTTCGACATCCATTGGTTAAGGTTTGGGCCGGTCCAGCGCCTTTATTTCTACCAAATGCCTACTTCCTCTACAACACCGCTCTTCTTTGATTCCATACTTGTCCCAAAACTCAAAGCCTCACTCTCTAACACCCTCCAGCACTTTCTACCTCTGGCAGGAAACCTCACTTGGCCTCAAGACTCCCAAAAACCCGTCCTTAACTATGTCCAAGGCGACACCGTTTCGCTCACAATAGCAGAGTCTGGTGCTGACTTCTACCACCTTTCAAGTGGTGACTTTGTTGAAGCCACAGAGTACCATCCTCTTGTACCCCGATTGGAAGCGTCTCATGAACAAGCTGCAGTGATGGCATTGCAAATCACTGTCTTTCCCAACTGTGGCTTTTCGATTGGAACTTCCATGCACCATGCAGTCCTAGATGGCAAGAGTTCAACTTTATTTGTAAAATCATGGGCTCACATTTGCAAACATGATGATCAATCTAATTCAGTGCTACCTGATGAGCTGAAACCATTTTATGACAGAGTCATTCAGGATCCGGCTGAGCTTGGAACAATCTACTCGAACGACTATCGAAATAAGGACGGTCCCAACAATAGGAGCATAATGTTTTGGGAGATGAAACCACCACCAGAGTCAATCCGAGGCACCTTTGAATTCACACGAGCAGATATAGAAACACTGAGGCAATCGTTCAAGGCTAAAATGGCAGAGCAGAAACCAGTTCATGTGTCCACTTTCACTCTAGCTTGTGCCTATACATGGGTTTGCGTAGTCAAGGCAGAGGACATAAAAGCTGACAAAATACATATGATCTTTAACATAGACTGCAGGTCTCGCTTGGACCCTCCTATACCTGCAAACTATTTCGGAAACTGCATAGCAGGATGTGTACCAGTTGCCGAAACGAAAGGCTTGCCAGGAGAAGATGGGTTGGTTCTCGCCGTGAATGCAATTAGTGAGGCTATAGAAAGTTCGGAGAAGGGGGTTTTGGATGGGGCAGAGAATTGGGTTTCAAGGTTGTTTGCTGTGAGAAGTGAGGGAAGAATGCTCAGCATTGCTGGTTCACATCGGTTCAGAAATTATGATACTGATTTTGGATGGGGAAGACCAAAGAAGTTTGAGATTGTTTCCATAGATAGAACCAGAGCTATCTCCCTTTCAGATTCCAAGACTGGTGCTGGGGCTATTGAAGTTGGGTTGGTTTTAGACAAACATGACATGCACGTTTTTGCTTCTCTATTTGCTAAAGGTCTTCGAAACCTTTGAAGCGCATGAAGCCTCCGCAACAACATTTTCTTTTTGCACTTTAAATTTTCTGGAATAATAATTTGGGATTCGTTGTTCAATAGGTGACCAACCTTGTATGCTCTCAACAATCAGCTTTGTGATGTTTTTCTTTGGACCAGGTGCAGGTGGCTCTGTCCGTCTCTTTTCCTATGTACTGCATCAAATAAACTTCTTAGTGTTTTTTTTGGTCAACTATAAAAGTCGACAAACTTTGTATGCTCTCAATAATTACCTATATGTGAACTGTTGTCTTTGGACCAGGTTGCTAGCTCTGTTTCTTTTCCTATGTACTCTCTCTAATATCTGTTTCTTTTCCTCCGTATTATATCCAGTCAAAAACAATGTGCTTACTTTACTTTCCTTCTCTTCCAAAGCACTATTGTTAATTTATAGTATTCAACCAAAGTTGAAATATATATGTGAAATCGTATTTTAAATATATATATATATATATATTAATATTTTGGGAAATTAAATGTTTTGGTTGATTGTCAGATATATTGCAAGGGAAATTGGCACCATCACGATGGCAGGTCTTCTGACTTCATTGGATGCCTCAACCCGTTGGCTTCTTTGAAGAGCCCTCATCCTTTGGCTTTGAAAGGAGTAGCAGCCCAGCAAAGTGAAAAAAGGAGAATTGGGAGAGAAAATAGCAAACAAGCATTCAGCCAGAGAGAAAAAAATTATCTGAAATTGTTTTTTTGCTTTGTATTTTGTTTTTCTCTTATTGTGAGTGTGTGAGCTTGGTTATTTCCTTCTTCGGGAATGCTAGTAGTAGTAACCTTCTCTCTAACATTCCCTTTTGGATCTTCTCCTTTCTTCTCCGGACGTGTGCAAATTTCCATACACTTAAAATAATGTTATTAATGCATCACACTAGCTACTTTTTATTTGTCAAATTTACCCTTATTAAATGTATTGGCTTTTTTGTTTCCTCATTTATCTTTTTTTTTGGGTACCTATTGTACCAACTTGTTAAAAAAATTAAATAAGAACAAAAGTCAGTATTTTTTGGAAACTGAAAATATTATTGCTTTGTTTCTGAATGAGAAATCTCTTGCATTCATGAGCATTTTCTGTCTAATATTGCTTTCCATGCTATCTGAGTATTTTTGGAAACTGATAATATTATTGTTTTGTTTCAACGACCAATAGAAACAAAGAGAAAATAGGATTTTCATTTCTCTAGAGAAAACAAAAGACGTTTTTTTTCAACGAAAAAATACTGACGTTTTTTATTTATTTAATTTTTTAACAAGGTTGTTGTTAAAAAAATATATATAAAAAGACTAGCTTGTTGTAAATTAAAACAAAAAAGTTAGGGTACACTACCGAATACCCCCCTTAAACTATTTTGACTGTCAAATTTAGCACCCTAAATTATTTTTTCAGCCAATTTAGCCATCAGATTATTTTAAATGGTCAATTTAGCCTCTGTCGTTAGTTTTCATCCAATTTTCTGTCTAAATGTCACATGTTAGGCACGTGATTCACTATTTAATTAAAATTTAATTTTTTTAAGTTTAAAATAATTAAATTGTTAAAACTACAAAACTTTTATAAATAATAAAAAAAGGGAAGGCAATCAACGTCTTCGCTAGCCCCTTCCTCCCAAGACTCTATGTCTGCAATCCCACATCCACAAGGGTTTTCGAGTGAATGCCAATGGTTGGTCCGTGTAAATAAACATATAATCAAAATCAAGATATGTTTTCATCTTCATCGCCACCTACTTTTTCTTGATTGGGTCAATGGGATTTAGGGATTGCATTCACAGTGTTTGGGTATTCGGAGACTGGATGATTTTTATGGGTGATTGGGTTGTTTTTATTTGACCGTGGGTGTTGGCTAAGTGTCCATTGATTTGGTTTGGCTATCAATTTCTTTTGCTTATTTTTGTTACCTGTGAACGAGGAAGGGGAGGGAGGCGGTGTTAGAATGGATTTTCATATATGTGCATCTGTGTTGCAGAGAAGGCATTGTGGACTTGGGGAAGAAGAAAACGCCTACTTTGAATCGGATTCTTGAAAGAAAGAGACAGGGAAGAAAGAATTAGAAGGAAAAATGAGAGAGAGAGAGAGAGAGAGAGAGAGAGAGAGGACGAAAAAGGAAAAAGAATAAACAAAGAGAAAGAGAGAAGAAATTATTTTACATTTTCTTTATTATTTTTTGATATTGTCCTTGTAAAATGACAAACTTACCCTTATAATTAACAGAAAATTGGATGGAAGTCTAAAAACTTAATGAGAGGTGCTTAATTGACCATTTAAAATAGTCCGAGGTCTAAATCGGCTGAAAAAATAATTTAGGGTGTGAAGTTCAATAGTCGAAATAGTTCAGAGGGTTTTCAGCTATTTACCCAAGATACTACTTGTATGTTCTCATTGATTATGGTGAAATATTCCCTGTCGTCAAAGTGGATGTAGCATAGTGGAATATTCTCATCATAAATATATATAATGTTCCCAAGCATATCATGCAATCTTTTATTTTATGTCATTTAATTACAAGAAGAAATCATATGAATTTTTGTGGAAGAGGACACAAGATTTGGTGATCGCACACTTTTTGAAATATGAAAATGATTTACAAACTAAGAACTTGGACAGACTCCATATCAACTACCAGTGACAAAAGAATCACAATAGCCTCAACCTTCTAACTTCCATCTCCAATTGGCAATGGCAAACCCAAGCTCAGTTAAAGTAGTTGAAGTTTGCAGTGTGGCTCCTCCTCCTCCGTCCTCACCTGGGGCATTCGCTTCCCCGAGCTCCCTTCCCCTTACCTTCTTCGACATCCGTTGGTTAAGGTTTGGGCCGGTCCAGCGCCTTTATTTCTACCAAATGCCTACTTACTCTGCAACACATCTCTTCTTTGATTCCATACTTGTCCCAAAACTCAAAGCCTCACTCTCTAACATCCTCCAGCACTTTCTACCTCTGGCAGGAAACCTCACTTGGCCTCAAGACTCCAAAAAGCCCGTTCTTAGCTATGTCCAAGGTGTGAGAATGTGAAGGTAAAGACTCCCACATTGGAAAGTTGAGAAACCTAGCAAGGGCTTATAAGAAGTTGGGTTACTGCCCCCATTGCCAATTGGTTTTGAGGTGGAACCTCAACTTCCTTCATGGTATCAGAGTAGGTTAGCCCACGTATGAAAGCCCAACGGCCACACGTGCTCCACGTCACCCAATATGTGTTGTCCACATGTTAGGCTTGAAAATTCGCCACACGTGTGGGGGCGTGTGAGAATGTGAAGGTAAAGGGTCCCACATTGGAAAGTTGAGAAACCTAGCAAGGGCTTATAAGGAATTGGGTTACTCCCCTCATTGACAATTGGTTTTGGGGTGGAACTTCAACTTCCTTCATGGTATCAGAGCAAGGCTTCACGTGTTGGGCCCAACGGCCACACGTGCTCCCACGTCACCCAATATGTGTTGTCCACATGTTAGGCTTGAAAGTTCGCCACACATGCGGGGGCGTGTTGAGAGTATGTGTCCCACATTGAAAAGTTAAGGGACCAAGCCTGGGTACCATGAAGGAAGTTGAGGTTCCACCCCAAAATGACGTGAGAGCACGTGTAGCCGTTGGGCCCAACACTTGAAGCCTTGCTCTGATACCATGAAGGAAGTTGAGGTTCCACCCCAAAACCAATTGGCAATTGGGGGAGTAACCCAACTCCTTATAAGCCCTTGCTAGGTTTCTCAACTTTCCAATGTGGGACTCTTTACCTTCACATTCTCACACCTTGGACATAGCTAAGAATGGGCTTTTTGGAGTCTTGAGGCCAAGTGAGGTTTCCTGCCAGAGGTAGAAAGTGCTGGAGGATGTTAGAGAGTGAGGCTTTGAGTTTTGGCACAAGTATGGAATCAAAGAAGAGATGTGTTGTAGAATAAGTAGGCATTTGGTAGAAATAAAGGCGCTGGACCAGCCCAAACCTTAACCAACGGATGTTGAAGAAAGTAAGGGGAAGGGAGCTCGGGGAAGCGAATGTTAGGCTTGAAAGTTCTCCACCCATGATCTTGCGGAGGGATGTTAGAGTATGTAGAGCTAGGATTGTGACAAGTGTCACTTAGTCATTGACTGATGTTAGATTAGTTAGTAAGCTGTTGTAATCAGTTAGAGCCTTATAAAGCTTAACTCAATGTATTGTAGAGTAATCTGAGAAATAATACATAAAGGTTCATCTTCTTCTTAATTCTCTCTCTATTTTCCCTTTCATTAACACAAGGTGACGCCGTTTCACTCACGATAGCAGAGTCTAATGCTGATTTCTACCATCTTTCAAGTGGTGACTTTGTTGAAGCCATAGAGTACCATCCTCTTGTACCCTAGTTGGGAGCTTCTCATGAACAAGCTGCAGTGGTAGATTTGCAAATCACTATCTTTCCCAACTGTGGCTTTTCCATTGGAACTTCCATGCACCACGCAATCTTAGATGGCAAGACTTCAACTTTGTTTGTGAAATCTTGGGCTCACATTTGCAAACATGATGATCAATCTAATTCAGTACTACCTGATCAGCTGAAACAATTCTATGACAGAAAGGGCATTCAGGATCCAGCTCAGCTCGGAGCACTTTACTCGAACTCTTATCGAAATAAGGACGGTCCCAACAATCGAAGCTTAACGTTTTGGGAGAGGAAACCCCCATCGGGCTCTATCCGAGGCACCTTTGAATTCACAAGAGCAAATATAGAAACACTGAGGCAATTGTTGAAGGCTAAATTGGCAGAGCAGAAACAACAAGATATTCATTCAGTTCATGTGTCAACTTTCACTCTAGCATGTGCCTATACATGGGTTTGCGTAGTCAAGGCAGAGGAAATAAACAATGACCAAACACGTCTGGCTTTTAACGTGGATTGCAGGTCTCGCTTGGATCCTCTTGTATCTCCAAACTATTTTGGGAATTGCATAGCGGGACGTATAGCAGTTGCCGAAACAATACTGATGTTGGGTTGGTCTTAGACAAACATAACATGCAGGTTTTTGCTTCTCTATTTGCTAAAGGTATTCAAAACCCTTGAACTTGAAGCCTCCTCATTTGTACTATTCTGGGGAATAATAATTTGGGACTTCATTGCTTCTCTAAATATTTAACTTTGTGAACATCGCCTTTTTTTTCTAGAAAGATTCAGGCAATCAGTGATGACTTTGATGGCAAAGAAGAAGCAACAAGATCACTTAGTTCATTTGTCAAAGTTTTCTGTAACATGTGCTTGTACATGGGTTTGCTTAGTCAAGAGGCAGATGAAATAAAAGCAGACAAAATGCTTCTGGTTTTTCATCCTATTTTTTTCATTGTAATTATATTTGTCATGGAAATTTTTATTTTTATTTTTTTAAAATATGGGTCGCCTTTACATCACTTTGATTTAACTATTAAGACTCAATTAGCAGGTGAGATGGAATAATTCTGAGTGGAGTGGTAAGCATGTGGCGTCAAAGTAATTTTGATTTAATAATCTCATTCTAAATATATAATGTTTTTTTTTAATCGATTCTAAATATATAATGTTCCCACGCATATCATGCAAGGTTTTATTTTGTGTCAGTATTTAATAACTAGAAGAAATCATGTCCTGTTACGCATATGAATCTTTATGGAAGAAGTACGCAAGATTTGGTTAGAGTGCTGCTATTTCCACCCACTTGTACTATTTCTTCATCCACCTAATCTTGCAAATTTTAAAGACCAATTTATCCCTTTATAAAATGACTTCTATTGGCTTAAGAAAAAAAAGAATTTAATTCATGCAAATAAATACCAAGTTAAATGCATAAAGTAATAAGAACAATATAAGTGAAGTTTAGAAAAATCAGAATATTGTCGAGTCTAGAACTTGGTTCTATCTCTCTAAGATGAAATTGCTCCTCACTGGTGCTTCAAGGTTTCAATGAGAAACGTCTCCCAAGATACAACTTCCTTCTTTTGATAGTAGCACTCCAAACCACAAGAACAACGAATACAGACTCGTGCTCAGTGGCGGACCTGTGCAGGCGCAAGGAGGTGCACCTGCACCTTCGGTCGCCGGAAATCACCATTAGAGGTGCTGGAGTTGCACCTCTGCTCCAGACATGCGATGCACAGAAGGTGTTCGACGAAATGCGCGAGTCACTGGGCTTGCTGCGCTGTTGTTGTGCGCCTGTTTTTTTTTTAAAGATGCCTGGCCAAAACGACGTCGTTTTGGACCAGGGTTTTTATTTTTAAATTAAAAAATAATGGGAAACTGATGCTGTAAATGGACCAGGCTTTTTGTGGGCTTTTAAAATGGGTTTTATTTCCTTACTTAATTGGGTTTTATTTCCTTAGTCAATTGGGTTCTCTTTATTCAATTGGGTTTTGAGAATTCCTTAATTAAGTAGGATTGAGAATTCTCTTTATAAAAGACCAATTGTAAGTAACAATTGTAGGTTAATTGCAATGTTATTTTTTTAATTAATTATGAATAACATTAGTATTGTTTAAATGATAAGGATGTTTAACCCTTTTTTTTTTTTTTTTGGAAGCTCTTAACTTTTAAAAATTGCACCTCCGTTAAAAAATTCCTAGGTCCGCCGCTGCTCGTGCTTGAACTATGTCTCAATATAAGACTGTATTTTACTTACAAAGACTCATGTATGCAGTGAATCAATAGGAGACCAACCTTGTATGCTCTCAATCAATAATCAGCTTTTTGATGATGTTTTTCTTTGGACCAGGTGCAGGTGGCTCTGTCTGCATCAACTTAGTTTTTTTTTGGGTCAACTATAAAAATTGACAAACTTTGTATGCTCTCAATAATTACATTTGTGAACATGTAGTTCTTTGGACCACGCCAGGTAGCTGGCTCTGTTTCTTTTCCTATGTACTGTCTCTAATATCTATTTCTTTTCCTTTGTATTATATCCAGTTAAAAACAATGCGCTTACTTTACTTACCTTCTCTTCCAAAGCACTATTGTTAATTTAAAGTATTCAACCAAAGTTGAAATATATATGTGAAATCGTATTTTATATATATATATATATTTTACTTATAAAATTTTCAATGATATTTCATTTAATGATATCACAATCACGTCATTTTAGAAGTCAAATTATGCATTTAAGATTTATGTGAAATCATTTATTGTAAGACTTTTGTCAAATTAATAAATGCATATCATGTCATGCAATTTGCAAAATCAATATAAGAAGCTCCATGGAAGGTTTCAAGAAGTCATTGGCATGTTTACTAATCCATAATCGGAATTAAAATAAGGAGTTGAATTCCTGTTATGGATACTCCTGTGTTTATTTCACATGGAAAAATAAAAATGCGAGTGCGACTCAAACAAAATCAGGAACTCTTGGGTGGGAGAGGTAGTATTCTAAATCCTAGAGAATTAACCTATTAGGAATCCATCTTTTTTACCCATTATATCCTCACACAATTTTAAAATTTTAAAATTTTCTATCTACTTTAACTCAACAAAGAGGGTAGTTTAGTAATCAAATTGGTTTCAATTTCAATTCTTGTGAATTTAGTAAACAACTTATAAAGAATTAGTACTACTCCTACTCCAATTCTATATGGTTTAATAAACAACTTCAATATGAATCCAAAATCTAAACTTTCCTCAATCCAATCCAATCGGATTAGTATGTAATCCAAAAAAATAAAAAGGAAGAAGCTATATGTAAGTTATGAAACAGGAAAATAAGGACAAACAAACAGGAAAGAAATAAAGCAAATCTTTTTTCTCCATTAAGAAAAGAAAAAAAACAGAAAGTTAATGTTACGGGTAGGAGTAATTAAATGCAGTATAGCATCTTTGTTGAGGCCAAAGAGTACCATCCTCTCGTACCCCAATTGCCATCCTCTGGTTCACCAAGGTTTGGGATTTATGATACAGATTTTGGATGGGGAAGGCCAAGCAAGGTGGAGGTGGTTTCGATCGAAGAGCGGATTTGGTTCTTAGTAAAAAAACTCACTAATAATAAAAATTTCCAACAACCACTTCCCTGAGCTTGCCGACAAAGCCTCCGCCGGCCTACTTTCTGCCATGGCTCCCGTTGTTCTTTCATTTTTTCCAATCTCTGTCCCTTTTCCCTCTCCATTAATTCTTCCTCTCTATTATGGACTTAGGGTTCATGGAATTTTCTCTCTATAGGGTTCAAGGAATTTAGTTTCAAATTGTTGGGGGTGGGATTTTGTGGTCTTTGAGAAATTATTTAACTTCATACGTGAAGGTTAAGAAATTTAAAAGTTTTTGAGGAATTTGATAAGCTTCCAAAGTCCTATATGGCCATTGAGATTATTGAAAATAAAAGCAAATTTTATAGTAGGTGAATAGGAATCCAATCTTGATTGCATAACTTTCCATGTATCAATAGCCGAATCAATTTTTTTTTCTTTTAAGAGCATCTTCAAGGGAGATGTCAAATACCAAACATCAAATTTAAATTTGATGGCTGATCTGATATCTTACACAGCTTTACACTCCACCCGATATGTCAAATTAAATTATTATTTTATTACATTTTAGTGTTGATTTATTTTTAATTAAAAAGAAAAGAAAAGAAAAAATAATAAAATATTCATTTGACATCTTGCTTTTGGGATGTCAAAAATAACATCCCAATCTCCAGCTTTCATTCCACATCAGCTTTGACACATCAGTTGGAGTGGTGTGAGATGTTATTTCTAGTCGTTAAATGTCTATGTGTCACTTTTGACACATCGGTTGCAGATGCTCTAACGATTGTGAAAGTGGAATCATCCATGTGTTGGGGTGTCATCAAATTCACACAGAGAATGAGGCAGTAGTCATGGAAGACAGTGGAATGTTTTCGCTTTGTTTTTGGGGGATGATTAATTTGATCGATGTTCATTTTAGTTGTTGTTATTTTGGTATGTTTGTTAGCAATGGTCCTCGGTTTCTCTCACCGTTTCTCATTTTTTATTTCTTTGATACAAATGATAGTATAAATGATTATAAATTTATCTAATTTATGAAAAAGGAACTCGAAATCGGGTGCAAGTCAATTTAGCGAAGAACAAGCTGCAAAGACATGCGCGACTCGGGTTCGCTCGTCTCCGTATCCAATTCTCAAAAGAATAAAGGAGTAGTTGACGTCGCTGTCGATCAAGCGGGTGGTTTTCTAGGTTTTTTTATTTCTAAAGTTTTTTTAAAATCTTTTTAATTTTAATTTTAAAGTAAATATGAGTGGTGAATCTAGTTGTCAAAAAATAATACATGTGACGGATTTTGAATGGAAGTATCACCAGTTGATGTTGTGATACCGTACTATTCTATTATTGTATTGTGTCACATTTTGTTAATTATGGGGTTAATAAACCCAACTAAAGGCATTTCATTTGATGCTAAAAAATGATGATCACTATTGGACGCAACTTAGAAGTGTGATGTCTTCGGTCTTGTGGGACCTAGTGGTGTGGTACCAGTCGAAGCACAGAGTGAGTACTGAATTAGAATCTTTTTTTGTTAGACCCATATTGCGAGAAATTATCTCTGGAATTCATAACAGCGAAATTTGTTCAAACTTATCGGGCGCAGCTTAAATTAAATAGTAAATTGAGCTTAGATCCATAAAATTCATTTTAAATCACTTACAACCCTTTCCTTTAGTTTTCTATTTAAAATACCCAATTTTTTCAAATAATACCCGATGACTAGGATCCAATTAAGCAAGTTACCTAATATAACTTAAATTTTGATTTATTGTATTTATCGGATTCCAAACCTACCCATATTTATAAGTTAATGTGTTATGAGGGGGTGTAACTAATGACACGTTGAATTTGGAAAGATCTCCAAATAGTTGTAATGGATGTAGGAATTCATTTAGAAACTTATTTGAAATTAAATATTAAATTCCATATTAAAGTATTAGTAATCTATTTTTGAATTAATGTTGTTTTCCTTTTATGAATTACAACTAGTAATCTATTTAACTTATTAGTAATTTAAATTCAATATTAAATTTAGGAATTAATGTTGTTTTCCTTTTATGAATTATACGACTAGTATTCTATTTTATTATAGTTTTATGAATAATAGTGTACATTCTAATTATGTTAAAAAATAATTTGATAATCTATTTATTATTTGTTTTTTGAAAAACATTTTTTTTAATGAACCTATTTTTTCTCTAAATAACGTACCTATTTTTTTTTT
>NW_018921260.1:63516-125534 GCF_002207925.1 Prunus avium
AGAGTGGAGAGGAGGGAGTATGTACATTTTGCTTACCCATTTACCTATTTGTTTGGAGCATAAAAATGCTGATGTGGCTAAGCAAATAAAATTTGCCTATTCATTTGCTTCATCCCTTGGAGATGCTCAAAATAATAATCTACCTATTATTTTTTTATTATAAATTATTTTGTATTTATATTTTTATAAATTATTGTATACCTATTTTTCTATAATAATCTACCTATTATTTTTTATAAATTATTGTGTATCTATATTTTCTATAAATTATTTTGTACCTATTTTTCTGTAAATTTTTTTGGTAAACAATGTACCTATATTTTATTTAAATAATATACCTATATTTTTATACATATATATTTATATTTATATTTTTCATATAGGTACATTATTGGATATGTAATTTACAAATTATTATTTTTCGTTTGCAATTTTAGGGGCGATATGTTAGAGGAAATGGCAACCAAAAGAAATGGGGTGATTGATATGCTATTAATATGGAGTATTAATTACAATTATGGCAATTAATGAAATGCTTGAAATAAATTATAAATAAAATATGAAGTCTGGTGGCAACGATGTAAAAACATAGAAATACTATGACCTCTTATATCCTACTGGTCATTTAAATTTGAAATTGAGTTTTACACATAAATTTATAGAGTAATGTGTATATGTCTAGGAAACAAAAAATATAGAGACATATATTGGACAAGCCCGTTCTTTGGACCAGGTAGCTATCTCTATTTCTTTTCCTATGTACTGTCTCTAGTATTTGTTGCTTTTCCTATGTATTATATCAAGTCAAAAACAATGTGCTTACTTTACTTTCCTTCTCTTCCAAAGCACTATTGTTAATTTATAGTATTCAACCAAAGTTGAAATATATATGTGAAATCCCGTATTTTATATATATATATATATATATATTAGAAATTCTCTTATGCGGACATCCGGATGTTATTATCGTGCGGACGCCGTGTATTTTGTATTACCCCTCTCTGTTTTCCTGCCTGTTTACAATGGGATCCGCATAAGTGTTATCTATTTTTATTTTGTATTACCCCTCTTATTTATTTATTTATTTATTTATTTTTATTTTTGGGAAATCAAATGTTTTGTTATCTATTTAGTTTATAATTTAAATTATATTTAATTGATTATATATGTACAGGGAGTTTTTATTGAGAGATCCCTCAAATAATATTTCATTAATCCAAACCGTCTATTGTGTAGATATTCATTCAAAGATCATCCCTACAAAAAATCACTTCAATCCAATATCATTTGATCACTCAATTACATTATTGAAATTTAAGTACTTTCTTGAAGCACCGTGTTCATTGATTTTGTCAGTCTCAATTAGATGCCTTAATTATTTTCAATTTGCATGATTTTTCGCAAGGATAATCTCTGACTGAAGATGTGAAAAATAGATGGTTTGGATCATTGAAAAAAAAATTGTAAGGTACCCTAAAGGGTGTCCCTCAAATAAATTATTTGATAGATCCCTCAATAGATGTGTATATGTAGTTATCTTGCCATACATTAGAACAGTTTTGTACCTACTAGAGAAATAGTGTGTCGTTATTACTACTCATTAGAAGAAATAAGAAGAATAAAAAGAGAGAAAAGAAAAAGAAATATAAGAGAGAGGGGAAGAGAAAATAGAAAAAGAGTAGTGATGAAATTCTTGGAGTTTGTCTAGTATTTTATTAACTTGGAGCTATGTTGAGATTCAAGGTAGGGATTTCTTGGGGAGCCTTTACGGAGATTGATTTAATTAAATTTCGTAAGCACTATATTATGCTTGATATTATAATTTGATGGACGTTCTTGATATTAAATAATGGTTTCTATTGGGTGCTTACATGTTGTTAATTATCATTATATTAGTCGATTAAATGTTGACTTGTTCATATGTTACCGATGATGGTTGGATTTCTTAGGTTGAGAAAGTAATTGTGGAAAAGAGAGTAATGGAAATGATCTTTTGTGTAGTTGAGTCTAACTCTTCATAGGTACCAGATCCCAGGGATCCCACATTGCACAAGGTTTTTATTGGGTGATGCAGGACTAGAGACAAGGAGTTAGACAAGATGACTAACAAAAGGAAAATTATGGGATGATTGAGATGAGTAATTAGTTCTTATAAATGGGCATTCTTGACGAAGTAGTTCTTTTAAATTGAATAATATTGCCAAGGTGATCATGAATGACGACAACTAGGAGTTGCTAGATTGCATTTAGCCCCACCCCAAATGACAAAGTTTATAGATCACTCAAGAAGACAACAACCGGGATATCTAGGATTGTTACTTCAAGTGGTCGTGGTGTAAACGTTCCTGAATTTTTTTTAGATGAAAACAATATTAAAAAATAAAACAACATTACAAGTTGTCCACGGCAAGTTAGCGACTATTGTTGATTTTAAAGGACTTTGAAATGGCCATGGTCAAAAGAAATATTGAACCTGCCTTCAGGACATGCGAAATGCAATGAATGTGTTCACCAAAAAAAAAAAAAAAAAAAAGTCATGCAAGCAATAAAATCAATTGCACTTTTCCCACTTATAGTGATTTCTAAATTTTTATCTTGAATTTATATTATTATTTCTAATCTCAATGTGAAAAGGAAGAAGCATTAAATGAATCATGTATAATTATTTTCTACCAAAAGCCAAAAAAAAATAAAAATTGTCCGGTTATTTCTAAGGCAAGTTGCTTTTTTAAACAACAGAGCGTATCCCTAACTTGATGCCCAATGCCCATGCGTTTTTCAAAGAAAAGGGCAGCAGTGGTGAAGGGTGAAGCTGCGCACGATGTTTCGTCGAACACTTGGTGGGCATATTGGGGTCGCCCACCAAGCTTCCAAGGGGTCGCCGGAGCACCTTCCCAGCCACTTTTTCCGGCTTCTAAGGGGTCCGCACTGTGGGTCCGCCCAACCCTTGGCTTTTCTGTGAATTAGATATGGTCCATAATTTCTAACTCCAATAGTCCAATGGCAGAGCTAAGCTCAACCTCAGTGAAACTAGTTGAGCTCTGCAGGGTAGCTCCACAACCACAACCAGATGTTGCAGAGTTTTCTCTTCCCCTAACTTTCTTCGACCTCCTATGGCTAAGGTTTCCACACTTCCACCGCCTTTTCTTCTATGAAATATTGGCTTCCTCTGCCTCAGCTGACACAAAACCCTTCTTTAATTCTCTACTCTTTCAAAAACTCAAAGCCTCACTTTCTGTCACCCTCCAACACTTTCTACCTCTGGCAGGAAACATCACTTGGCCCCAAGACTCCCACAAACCCGTTCTCAGTTATGTCCAAGGCGACGCCGTTTCGCTCACCACAGCCCAGTCTGATGCTGATTTCCACCGTCTTTCAAGCAACGACTTCAACATTGAAGCCAAAGAATACCATCCTCTTGTACCCCAATTGGCAATATCTCATGAAAAAGCTGCTGTGTTGGCTTTTCAAATCACTCTCTTTCCCAACAGCAGCGGCTTCTCCATTGGAATTTCCATGCACCATGCAGCTCTTGATGGCAAAACTTTGTTCATGTTTCTGAAATCATGGGCCCACTTATGCAAACATGAACCTGATACTTTGTTGCCTGATCAGCTGAAACCATTTTATGACAGAAGGGTCTTCATCCAGGACCCAGCTGGGCTCGAGCTCGAAGCAATCTACTTGAACCAGTTTCTGAATATGGACCAACGAGCCAACAACCGAAGCTTGATGGTTGCCACCCGCTATAAATCTGTAGCGCTACCGGATTCGATTCGAGGCACTTTCGAATTCACAAGCACAAAAATTGAAGCACTAAGGCAATCTGTCATGATCAAGAAACAACAACAATATCATCTATCTGTTCTATATTTGTCAACGTTTTGTCTAACATGTGCCTACACATGGGTTTGCTTAGTCAAAGCAGAACAAGAAGAAGAAGAAGAAGAAATAAAAGACGACCAAATACTTACGGTACTTAGCGTGGACTGTCGGTCTCGCTTGGACCTTCCTATACCTGCAACTTATTTTGGCAACTGCATAACGGGCCATGGAGCATTTGCAGAAAGAAAAGGACTTTTGGGAGAAGATGGGTTCTTTGTGGCTGTAAATGCGATCAGTGAAGCCATAAAAGGTTTGGATAACGGGGTCTTGAATGGGGCAGAGAACTTAGTTTCAAGTTTGTACCTTTCTGAATCTGATCTTCAGGCTACTACTGACCATTCCAGAGTGTTCACCACCGCTGGATCACATCAGTTTAAGATGTACGATACTGATTTCGGGTGGGGAAGACCAAAGAGTACCGAAGTGGTTCCTATAGGTAGAAGAGGAGCCATAGCCATCACTTTTTCAGATGGCAAGAATGGAGGTGGAGCTGTTGACATTGGCTTGGTTCTGAAGAAACATCACATGGAGGTTTTTGCTTCTCTATTTCCTAAAGGTCTTGAAAACCTTTGATTTTCAATCCCCTTAGCCTCATATACACTACTACTATAGCTGGTTTCAGTAGAAATTTATATTTCACTTTATCTTTTGGGGAATAATTGTGAGTTCATTGGTCATTGGGGCAACTCTTGTGCTCTCAATTATTAATCTTGTTAAGATGTTGCTGTTTGAAGCAGGCTGCTCTGTATTTTGGTTTAGTATGCTTATATATCTCTGTATATTTTGTTTGGGACAAACTGGTGTATAAATTGCATGGAGTTTTTCTGCTCTAAGATTTGAATCACAACTCATTTTCAAGTATATAGTTACTATATTCCATTTACACATTGATTTGGATCACAACTCATTTTTCAACCATGAACTAAATGATTGTTTGGATCAATAAAGTAGGACAGGATTGTTCCACAATCCACATTTTGAACAATTCTATGAGTTGTTTGGATCAATGATTTCTTAATGCTTGATACTAATATTCATATGTGTTGACTTCGATAATTTAATTGCTTTTATGTGGGTGTCATCCTAGTGTGCCAGGCTGTTGAGTGCTTCGGTTGGGGCACCAAATATATATTCTAAGGGTGTGAACTTAGAATATCAAAGCTTCTTTCTATCCCCAATGGCACAACCAAGCTCAATCAAAGTAGTTGAGGTTTGCTGGGTAGCTCCCAAACCAAGCTCACCAGACTCATCCTCCCCAGATGATCAGTCTCTTCCTCTAACTTTCTTTGACCTTCTCTGGCTAACGTTTCCTCCCATCCAACGCTTTTTCTTCTACGAAATATCTTCATTCAACACACCCCTCTTCTTCGATTCCATACTTCCAAAACTCAAAGCCTCACTCTCTCTCACCCTCCAGCACTTTCTGCCTCTTGCAGGAAACCTCACTTGGCCCCAAGACTCCCAAAAACCCTTTCTCAGTTATGTCAAAGGTGACACCCTTTCGCTTACAATAGCTGAATCTGATGCTGATTTCTACCATCTAGTTTCAACCAACAACTTCAATATTGAAGCCAAAGAATACCATCCTCTTATACCCCAATTGGCAGTGTCTCATGACCAAGCCGCAGTGATGGCATTGCAAATCACAATTTTCCCCAACTGTGGTTTTTCCGTTGGATCAGCCGTGCACCATGCTGCCCTTGATGGCAAAACCTCAACATCTTTTTTGAAACTATGGGCTCACCTGTGCAAACATGGAGGACTGTCCTCATCTTTGTTTCCAGAGCCACCAAAACCATGTTATGACAGGAGGGCCGTCAAGGACCCTGCCGGCATTGAAGCAATCTACTTGAAGGAATGGTTAAATGCAGGAGGGCCCAATAATACAAGCTTGATGTCTTTGGGGGTTAAAGAATTTCCACTAGACTTTATTCGAGGTACGTTTGAATTCACACGAGCAAAAATAGAAGCATTAAGACAATCAGTGATGACTATGATGGCAAAGAAGAAACAACAAGATCATTCAGTGCTTCATTTGTCAACGTTTTCTCTAACATGTGCTTATACATGGGTTTGCTTAGTCAAGGCAGAGGAAATAAAAGCGGAGAAAATACTTTTGGTCTTTAGCGCAGACTGCAGGTCTCGCTTAGACCCTTCTCTGCCTGCAACCTATTTTGGGAATTGCATCGCAGGCCGTGGAGTAGTTGCAGAAACAAAGGGCCTATTGGGAGAAGATGGGTTGTTTGTGGCCTTAAATGCAATTAGTGAGTCTATAAAATGTTTGGACAAGACCTTTTTGGATGGGGCAGAGACTTGGGTTTCAAGAATGCTCAATGCACTGCAGACTACAGATAGAGTTCATTCCATTGCTGGGTCACATACTTTTGGGATTTATGAGGCAACTGATTTTGGATGGGGAAGACCAACGAAGATCGACATCGTTTCGATAGACAGGACAGGGGCTATCTCCTTTTCAGATAGCAAGAATGGTGCTGGTGGTGTTGAGGTTGGGCTGGTTTTGAAAAAACATTATATGGAGGCTTTTGCTTCCCTATTTGCTAGAGGTCTTGAAGACCTTTGAAGCCATCTTTAGTATTCTGCAACAGTTGGTTTCAACAAAAGTACCTTTCTTTTTTCTCTGTGTTTATGATGCATCTTTATTTTTCTTTTTGCAGTTGAAATTACAGATTCTGTATGAATGTCATGAATCACAGCTCATGTTCATTTAAGTATTTCATATATTCCATTTTATCATAAAAAAATTTGCTAGGAGCTGCAAAGGTTATTTGTGACTGAAGTCTGAATTAAAGCTCCATAATTTTAATTTATGATGAAAATAGATAGGGGAAGCCATTGCACTGAGCTCCACAGAAGCATTACATTGGATCAGTGTTCTTGATCTGAAATATTCAACCATTATCATGAAGTCTCGTGCTTACATCTGCAGAGAAAACCTGCGGCCTCCCATGCTGCAGACAAAAGATCCAAGTAATGGGGCTTGATATATTTCACATCGACTGATTTACACATTGTTACCAAATCTCTGGAGCTTATTGTTATTTTTATGAAGATATCTTTTGTCAGCATTACACGTGATTTTGGTTGGTCACCAAACATAACAAAGCCTGGGATTTTAATGATATAAACATGTCCCACAACACATGATTGGTCAATCACCTAAATTAACTTGAACCTAAAGACCTTATTAGTATAGGAGCCCTATTCTTATTATAACTAAAAGCACCAAACTTTTATTTTCTCCAATAGTATATTTGTCTACATGACTTTTCATGCCGTTCAATAGACTTGCACATCAAATAATAATGTAAAATATATTGGATGTTTATATTTGTTATTGGTTCTCTAAAGGGTTATTTAGTACTCCTCTTCTGTAAAAATATAAGAAGCAAATTACATTTAGAATGGTGCGTGATGACTGTTTCAGATTGACAATAACGATATTAAATCAAATTTGAAAGTGTAGATAATTTGCAACAACCTTTATATATGTTTGTAATATTAATTTTAGAATTACAAATGGTGAACCACTAGCTCAACAAGCAGACATTGACTAGAGCGGATGTACTCCCTACTATGTACTCCAAGTTCGAATCCTCCTTCGTTTAAATTAAATTAAAGTAGAATATTGTTTTTTTTGTAAAATAATAAAAACCACTAGCTCAACAAAACATCCAAAATTCAATTTTTGTAAAACAAAAAAGCAAAAAAAACCATTTAAAATTTGACCAAAAACCCTAAAAGAGAAAAGAAGAAAAACTTGACTAGGTGTAAAAAAAGGTTACTTGACCCAATCCGTGTACCTCTTGGTGTGAATTGCATCAGAGTTCGCTGTTAGCTTTCTTTCTCAGACGCTTCTTTATTTCGTGCGCTAACTGTTCGTCTTTCCCTCTCTCTCGCTCTCACAGTCTCACTCACTCTTCTTTGGTGAAGCACAAGGTACCCTACCATCTCATCGTTCCCAATCTCTGTCTCTAGCAAAGCTATAGCATTTCATAAAGGGTACTTTTTTGGCATTCATTTCTTTGATTTTTCCATGTACTATTCATTTAATGGGTTCTTTAGCACCCTTATTGTTGATTTTTTTAGGTTGTATTTTGGTCTGTCTTTTGAAAGCTATTTTTTTCTTATTTATTAGTGTTCAAATGTTTACTTTTGTTTGTGTGATCAAGCATTATACAGGTCGTAGAACTAATTTAATGAATTTTGTAACTTTAAGCTCGCCGTCTCTGAATGTTGGGCTGATTATGTATTGATTTATCATTCTATCTAATTTTCTGAGATGGGTTTTGTTTATTTTGTGGTATGAGGTTGGTTTATGGTTCAGGTCTTGAGCTTTGCTTGGTTTGAATCCAAATAATGTGGTGCTGTTGCTTCGAGGATCTAAGCTTTTGCAAGTTATTGTGCCAACTTTTTTGGATTTACCTAAATATTCAGTACTCACTAAAGCAGATTATGTGTTTCTCAGTTTTATGGAATATCATTTTAATTTATTGTGCTTCTAGGGTTTTTCTCAAAATGTGGTTGTTTCATTTAACCAGCTCTCTTTCTCCCTTGTCTCTGAGGTTTTCTTTAGAAGAAAATGTAGCAGTATTTCATATCGCTAACTCCTCCATGTTCTGTTTCCATGCAATGTAATCGAAATTGGTACATAGTTTTGTGGTGCTAGTTTCCTACTGTCTCTTTTGCAGTTGTTACTTTACTTTTGGGATAATTCTTTCCCTGATCTAGGGATGAAGGGCTAGTTTTAAGCATGGGTTCTTTGTGCCTTCGATTTTGTAAAGTCAAATACATTATATGTGCCTAGTGCTATATTGCTAACTCACTGCACCTTGGTGTTTTGAATTAATTATCTTCCATTTATTGGTTTAAAGAGATATTGAGGAATTGTTTAGTAGTGTTTCATTTCTCAGTCTTTTGGCAGAATGGCCTTGCAGACAGCAATTCCTCCACCGACTCCCAGTGCCCAACTTGTTGGAAATGCTTTCATTGAGCAGTATTACCATATTCTTCACAATAACCCAGGCCTGGTGCATAGATTTTATCAGGATTCAAGTGTTCTAAGCCGGCCTGATTCCAACGGTGTGATGACATCAGTGACCACTATGCAAGTAAGTTTTTGGTAGGCAGTTTTTCTTTTGGGTGTCATTTCCCATGGTCTACTACGTGGTTCTACTTTTCGTGAAGCAATAACTTTTCGACCAATATGCTATAATCATCAAGGAGTACATTAAATAAACAAATGTATGTTGGTGATTCATATAGGCAGTTCTATTGTTAGATGTTGAGGATTCTCTATGATCCACAGGTTGTTTACCTGATTATTCACACATGATATTTTTTAGGTTGAATTTATCTGTTGCATTTTTGGTTTTTTTTTAAATACTTATTTGAATGTATAGTTCTGTATGATTCTGTCATGCTCTTAAATCCTCAGAGATATGGTAATTTTAGGTCTCAGTTATGCTCTGAATCATATAGTCACTACAATTTCAGGTGATTTCCTCCTTAAGGGCTGACACATGATTCATAAAGATAATTCAGAAATTGTTTTATGTTCTTTGTATATCGAGTACCCTAGATAGCGAATACATAGATTAGATGGTCGATGTCAGAATACTGGTATTACTGGCAAACATGTGACTGCTTGGCACTTGAACATACTGGATATATTGTTTTTTTAAAGTGTGTTTGGACTCAATATCCATAAGTGGTTGTGCTCAAGTTGCCAAATTCACATAAATGGAAATCTGTACACAAATTTTTCTTCTTTTACCATTTTTGTTTTATTTGATAACGATGATATTATCTTGAAGGTTTCAAGATGACTAATTAACATATTTAGAATATTAATTATTATGAGCATTATCTGCTGCAAGGACATCACAATTTTTTTTTTTGCCCCTCAATTTTTTGTTCGAGTAGGGAATCAATGAGAAGATCCTTTCCTTAAATTACAACGAATATAAGGCTGAAATAAAGACTGCTGATGCTCAGAAGTCTTATAAGGAAGGGGTGACTGTGTTAGTTACTGGATGTTTAACGAGCAAGGATAACTTGAAAAGGAAATTCGCCCAATCATTTTTTCTTGCCCCTCAAGACAATGGGTTCTTTGTATTGAACGATGTCTTTAGGTTTGTAGAAGATGGAGAACTGTTTGAAAACCATTCAGTTAATGGAGTTAATGATGCCACAACAGTCCTTTCAAACCAAGATCCTGGTAACCTATCTTACCTTTTTTTTGTTCTTTTTTGTTCCTCTAGTCTTTATATTGCACCAGGATCTTGTTTGCACTTCTTATTGTTTGTTTACAGAGCCAAATCATGTTCCTGATCCTCCTGCACCCGATCTGGAAACTACTCAAGTTGAAGAGAATCAAATTGGTATTGAGAAAGCTTATGACACATCTGACCATGAGAGACAATCAGCTAACGAGGAGTCTGATGCTGAACCCCCATCTTATTCAAATGGGAACGATGTCCCTGTGGCAGTCGAGCCAACGTCTACTACAGCCCAAGAGGATGCTCCAAAAAAGTCTTATGCATCAATTGTGAGTTAACGGACACAAATTTTTCCTTAGCCAGAATTGTTGTTGAAATAGTAATAGAAGTTCATGGAATGTTATTGTAGGTAAAAGTTCCCAAAGGGAGTCCAGGACCAAATAAGGTTTATGTGCCTACTAATACTGTAAGAGTGGCTCCTAAGAAAGCGGAGAATAATTTGCCTGCATCAGCTCCACCTGCTTCTGTGCCTGAAGCATCAGCGCCAACTAGCACTAGTACCCCAGAGAGTAATGATACTAATGAGGAAGGTATGCTTGGCTTTTCTGAATTTTCTCCCTATTTATTCTCTTTATATTTGCAAGTTTCCATTTGAAAATCTTCATATAACTGAAATATAATTTGTAAATTTGCATTTATCTGAATTTAGTTGTCTAATTGCTTTTCTATAATGACGAAATTGCATTTATTGTAGTTGAGGGTTATTCTGTTTACATAAGGAATTTGCCCTTAAATGTGACGGCTGATCAGCTTGAGGAAGAATTCAAGAAATTTGGACCAATAAAGCAAGGAGGTATCCAAGTTCGAAATAAGAAGGTTAGTCTCTAATGTGAGATGTCTTCCGTGCCAGAAGTGTCTCCTTCTCAGATATAGCTTTTCTGACATATTTGTGTGTGCAGCTGCAGGGATACTGTTTTGGATTTGTTGAGTTTCTGTCTGCAAGTTCCATGAATAGTGCCATTCAGGTAGGTGTTTAAATTCTATTTCCTATGTTCTGTATTCAAGTTCCATGAATAGTGCCATTCATGAATAGTGCCATTCATGAATAGTGCTATAGGATGTGGATGCTGCTGTATTATTAATTTCCATGATTCTATTTGCCTCGTCAAAATCAAGTCATCCTGATTTGAACAATATGAATAGGATATGGGAATTCTTTCTTCCATTGTCCTCGGCCTTGTCTTGTGTTACACTGTTGAGCCAAATTTTAGAGGTTCTTTTACCCTTATCTGATGGGTAAATAATCTTCATAGCATGTTAGTCTAAGGCTCCAAACACATGTGTATTGAGTTGTCATAGTTTTTTACTTTCCAATAAATTTCATCACTAAAGTTTCTAGAGTGCCTGTAGAACTTCCAATCGTAATTTGTTTATATATTATTTCTGATATTTGATTGGGATTTCTTGTGTATCTAATAAGAAAGACTTAATGTTTCAGGCTTCACCCATCAGTTTTGGTGGCCGTCAAGCTGTCATTGAGATAAAGAGAACGACCACTCGAGGTAAGGCAAAAGTGTACGATTTATGCAGTTCTCCTTCATTAATTTAATAAATGTGTTATTTTGAAGATATTTAAAAAGCTCATGCAAGGAGAATCCTCTCCAAAACAAAAGGAAAAAAAAAGCTCATGCAAGGAAAATGCTCCTAAATTTCTAAACATTTGATGACACTGCTTAAAGTTTGGATTACTAAGCTTCATACGTATTATTTTAAAGACATTTCTTTCCATGATGCTGGTTTTTCCAGTTGGTAGCAGTGGAAGAGGTAGGTTTCCTCCTCCTGGAAGGGGAGGGTTTCGGAGTGACAGCTTTAGAGGCCGTGGTAATTATGTTGGTGGCCGGAGCTTTGGAAGAAACGAGTATGGGAACAGGGGTGAATTCTCAAGCCGAGGCAGGGGTCCAGCTGGGCGTGGTGGAGATGGTTATCAGCAAGGGAGAGGGAGAGGCGGCCGTTCAAGTGGAGTACCAAAGCAGAATGCTGTTTCTGCGTAGAGCTAATAGAATGCGTAGTGAGATTTCTTTTTTGTGGGAATATTTTAACAAAATTGATTTCATGATTGGTGCACTTGGAAGTGTTGGTAAGTACTTTAATCATAACTTATGAGAGAGAGAGAGAGAGAGAGAGAGAGAGCTAAGACTTTGAATTGGATTAACTTTGAGATGAAGAGGCATTTGCTGTAGGTTAGGATTTATTTTACCATTATAGAATTTTGTCTCAATTGGGTATCATGTAATTGTTCAGAAACATCAGGCCATCCTCTTGTTTTACCAGAAACTTCTGAGATTACTATGATGGAGTTTGCACAGTTGTAGTGTCTTTTCTTCTTTCCTCTTTTGGGTTCTCTTTTCTAATCAGAATAGCTGTAGTGTCTAGTAGCTGTAATCCGAAGATCCTAACACCTTAATGGATGGGAGTTTTGGGGTTATACTTGAATTTTGAATGCATTCTCCATTTGGTTGTTTGGTTTGAAATTTTGAATGTCGTCTTCTTCATCTTCATTTATCCTTGTGCTATAATATGAGCAAACAATTTGGTTCTATCAATAATTTGTGTTGGGCCAAAATTAACATTTTTTCGCCAATGGGTTCCCACACAGTTGTGGTGGCTTCCCCCTCCCCCCATGGCACTGATGGCACCCAACATCGAAACCCTAGGGTGGGTTGTCTTTCCTCCCAATGTAATAAAAAAAAAATTAAAACTTTGTTTATCTGCAAAGGACTCACTAGTGTAGTAGTTTGAAGTCATTATTCTCTCAGGCAAGGTTCTTAATTCGAGCCTTAATATTTGCGTTCGCCCTTTTCAATAAGAAAGATCCTAAATATATTTTATCTAATTTGATGCTTTTGAAAGATAACTAGCTATCTCCCAAAAAGAAAAGGATATTATTAAAAATATTGACAAAATAATATCTCCTAATCATCCAATCTTTATCATATCATTAGTTTTAATCAATCGCTCTGACAGGAAGCGTGCGTGCGACACGCGAAGTGTCATCTTTACTTTTCCCCATGGGCCCGAATCCACTGTGATATCTTCTCCCTGTACACGTTGTCCCGCAACTTGGCTTCGCTGTCTCCATCCATTCCTATACGTACACGTTCTCCCTCCTAACTGCATGTCAACACGTGGCGTGTACCCTGATGCCTTACAGTCTTCATCTGATAAAAAGAGGAAAAAGAAATGTGCAAGTTGGCCCTCTTGCTTCCTCTCTTGGGGTCCACACCTGACACCTCATCTCCCTTTTGTGTGTCCTCCTCACCTCCCTCAAGTTTTCCGGGGATGCTTCTGCCTTGTCTACCTTAATCCACATACATTATTCTCATTTTTTTAATTAATCAACTTGTTTAGCATTTTTGCCAAACAATTTGATTGTCTTACTTAATTTCATATTAGCCATGCCCCCACCAAGGGATATAATTGCAATTGCAAATTTGTGCAAGTGGGTTTATAACTTATTTTATTCGGATCTCAACCTGTATGAACGATTGTTAACTGTTAATGTGAACGATTTGTTATCTTCCGTTGTGAATGGTTTGGTAACTCTCCTCCCCATAATTCGATGGTCCCTAAAAAACATTTGATTGAGAAAACATCTGCTTAAATTAGCAACCGTGCTCCTTACAGAGCGAGTAGCACTCCAATCCACACTCGCGACGACAATATTCTCTTCTCGGAACAACAAAACACAAGAGACGCACCGGAAACGAAAGGAAAAGACTCTGACCCGGATCCCGAGGCGTCACCCACGTGGCGCACTCTGGGAGCGTCAGTTTTCCTCGTTCTGGAATCCAGCTCGTTTATAGATGGGATAGATATTACGTAAGTGGATAGAGCGAATTGCGGCTCTACTCTCTTCGCTACGACGACGACGAGATATTTGGGCGACGTGGCAGCCTGTCAGATCCCGCATATCCCGTGTGACACGTGTTCTCTGGGAACCCAATCCAGAAAACCAAAAGAGTTGGCGACGCCTGTTCGGCGTGTCCTTCAGATCTGCGTCTCTATAAGCCACGTGCTTGTCGGGGCTCTTCATGTCCGCCACGTGTCGGGTGTCTACGACTTCCAGGGGCTTTTTCGGTATTGCACTTTTCTGTCTTCTGCAGCCAAAAAATTCATTTTAAAATTTTTTTTTTTCTTCCCCTGTTTTTTGTTCGTTCCTAGTCTATTTGGTTTTCCCTCTTCTGCGAAAATGCTTCTCATGGGGTCATTGACGTGCGTTTCAATTTTCTTCTGCTTTATGTTCTTCGTTGTTTGGTACAACTGATGGCTCTTCTCTCTGTTTCTCTGAGAAGTTCATGGCGAGAAAGTGGAAGAAAATGTAGGATTTATGCTGCAGTGTTTGGTTGGAAAAAGCTTGGAATTACTATTCAAAGAAAAACATAGGATAAAGTTACCAATTTCTCAGCTTCCTTGGATTTTCTGCTGAATTCTACTTCCTGGATTTAAAAAATATTATTATTTTTTCATCTGGGTACCTCTTAATTTGAGCAATCTGGTTTGGATTCTGTCGTTCTGCAATTTTTTTTTTCAATGGCGCAAACTGAGGAAGGTGGAAACAGAGCAACCCAACAGGTGTTCTCAATGCAAGTGAGTGATTTTCCGGGAGATCTACTGCGGAAAATAGTTTCCGGGAATGATTTTCCTGGAAAATTCGAGGAGCCAACCCAAGATTCTGAGGAGATTGAGCTAAGCCTCGGGCTTTCATTGAACGGTCGATTTGGGGTGGACCCAAGAGCCAAGTTGCTTCCACTCAAACGCTCGTCGTCAATCCCCGACTTCGCGTCGACCCCAGCAAGAGACGAGGACACGACATGTCGTGTATCTGCTCCGTGCATGGTGCCTCTGATGAGGACTTGTTCTCTGCCTACGGAAACAGAGGAGGAGTGGAGGAAGAGGAAGGAGTTGCAGAGCTTGAGGAGAATGGAAGCGAAGAGAAAGAGGTCGGAGAAGCAGCAGAGGAATTTGAAGGTGCCCAGAGATCGGAGTAGAGAGAGCTTTGAGGAAGATAAGAGAGGAGGAGAAGCCATGAACGGGGTTCAAAGTTTTAGACAGGAGCAGTTTGTGAAGGTGGTGGATGATTTTAGAGCTATGGGGATGCCCAATTGGGTATCTGGTGATAAGGGTAATTGTCCTGTTCCTCCACCGCCAGCATCTCAGAGCACAATTGGGTCTCAAGGAAGTGGCTCATCTGGTATTTCAGAATCTGAGAGCCATGCTGCTGCTGCTGCTTCTCAAGGTATTCTCATTTCAATCTGAGATAATTGGTTTCAGCTGTTTCGTGTGTGTGTGTGTGTTTTATTTTGTTGTTGAACATTAATTTTTTATGATTTGTGTGAAATCAAATTTCACCTTGATATTGGAAAAATGGGATCGTTTAGGCAGGTTTTCTAGTAGAATTTTGGTTTATGTTATGCAGTTTGTAAATTATTGTATGGTGAATGCCATGTAGGTAGACCGGACGGCTCAATTCGAAAACACGGTTTTTAGATTTGGAACTGGCCAAGAATATTATCTTTGTAACCTATGGTTTTTGCGTTTGTAGGAGAATGTCAAAGTCTCATCATGCTTTGAGAATTCCCCTTTTATGTTTTTGACGTTTTTAAATGAAATAGAAACGGCAAGCCACTCTTGAGAGTGACCCTTCCCTTTGCTCTGAATCGTTCTGAATTGCCTCCCCCAATGAACCAATTTAGTGCGTGCTGCTAGCCATGTTGTAAGGGGTTCATGTGTAAACAAGCGAGTATACGCTGGTCCAGTAATTGATGTGCCCCAAACATGTGTTCAAGTGTTCTATTGAGTAAGAACTGATCTAACATTAACTACTCTGTAGCCTAAATTTTCAATGGGACCTCATGACAATGATAATGTTTCTTTGAAGTGGAATTCTAGATTAGGTGTGTCGTGTGAGCGACACTGTTTGGGGGCCTTTGACATTTGATAGAGGGCAGTTCAACCGTGCTCTCCCAGATCCCTCTGTATTGCTTTACTGCCCCCAACACCAATGCTCCTTATTGTCGATGATGTAATAGACTCACTTGATGTTGTCTCCCAGTTTTCTCATGCCATGCCACTGGACTTGCGTATCATTTTATGGAAACATAGAATCTGTTAAAAGCTATTTTATGTTCTAGTGTCGAAGCTCTTGTGCTCCTCTGACATTTTACCTCTTGATATGCAGGAGTGCACAAATGCACTGAACCAAGAAGCCATGCCAATGCTCAGCCTTCTCCAAAGACTGATAAGGAACTGCTAGTGACCCCTCAAATGATAACCACTGAAAGATCAGGTCAGTTCAACGGAGTCCAAATGGAAATTAACTGTGATAAACCCACAGTTCCAGAAAAAGGAGCCAACGAAATTGTGAGGAATGTGTTGGAAAATATGCCTTGTGTGTCTACAAAAGGAGATGGCCCCAATGGGAAAAGAATAGAAGGGTTTCTTTATAGGTACAAGAAGGGTGAGGAAGTGAGGATAGTATGTGTTTGTCATGGCAGCTTTCTCTCTCCCGCTGAGTTTGTGAAGCATGCCGGTGGTGGTGACGTGGCACACCCTTTGAAGCATATAGTAGTCAATCCATCTCCGTTTTTGTAGTTGTAGTGCCCTTGTAGATCATGTCAAAACCTTTTATCTAAGGACGAAGGACAGTGGAGAAGATCCATCAATGTTCCTTCCTTTTACCTTTTTCCTTTTCTTATCTTTTTCTTTTGTTTATTTAAATTTGTCTTTCAATGGGACTGATGGGCACTTGTATTGAATTCGGTACATGAAGCCTTGTGTTGGAAGGCTATAATGATTATAACTAGAGGAGACAGGTCGTTGCATGTTAATATTTGTTGAGTCATTTATTTTGTTTAATTCGTGGCAATGATGTGAGGCAGTGGAATATAAGGTAACCGAGAGTTACGAAAGTAAGGGATTTATCTCTGTGGAGCAAAAGGTTGGTTGCCTACTGTTCTGGTTTTTTCTACCTACCAGTTAGGTTATCTGCAGATACCGATTGAGGAGATGAAAACAATGACCTTGTTTACATTACTATAAAGTTCTTGGAGTTGCTTGTTAACTACCCAATAAACTTGACATGGACGGCGAAACCACCAACAATTATTGTGATCGAAAGGGGAAAAAATAAGTTCAATACAGTTGTACATAGCAGAAATTGTGGAGGCCAGAGTGAAATTATATGATGGGATAGCATCTTTCTTTGGTAGGAAGCTCACATGGGTAGGAATTTCAACTCATCACATAACAGATATCAATAAATTGGCCTCACCAAACACTTAAAAGAGCTTACTTTACAGAAAACCTAATTTGCTCTGTTTTATTGAACAAATAAGGCATTCATATACACACGTATAAAACAAGGAACATAAATATCTGTATGATTCAGCAGGTTCATCTGCAAGGCCCCTGAAACAATTGATGGCGCTTCTCCTTCTACAGATTACTAATGTTGACCAATATATGCCAAGGCTCGCGAAGCACCTGACAAGATGGGGCAGAAGTTGCTTAACCCGTAGTTCGATCTGCTTCACTTCAGGTGTTTTCAAGCAAGAGTCAGACGGTACATACAACTAACAAGACGAGAACTTCCTTAAAAATCATCAAGAGGATCTGCATCATCTCACAACGCAGCAGTAAAGAAATTTATTTGCACGGCCTTGTCGAGGAAGAATCTACAGTTGATGAAGCTGCCATCTGCTCGTCTGGCCTGGAAGCAAAGGCTGAAATGGTATCATAAGCAAAGTCCAAATCTCTCCATGCAAAGTCAAGAAACATCTATTATGACCATACTTCAAACTTGGAAGTTCGAACATAGTTTATCCAATCTCATTAATCAAAACATGGTAATAACAAAGAGAAAAAGAATGAGGACTTTACCTCTAATATCACCCCCTCCTATAGAAACTGCTAGCACCTGTATGATAACTATCCTCCACGAAGTTCTTGAGGCCAGAGTGATTGCAGCATGACAAGTAGATATCGAATTGGATATCATTTACTTTGACAGGAAGTTCACATGGCTAATCATATAACAGATATGAATAAGTTGGCCACAGTAAACACTTTAGCCAATACTTTCCAGAAAACATATCTACTCTGCTTTATTGAACAACAAATGAAGCTGAATATACACGTATAAGACGAGGAAATGAAACATCTGCATTCTTCTGCAGACTCATTGGCAAGGCCCCTAATAAGAGAAACAACATCAAAAAAAATTGGGGGCAGAACTATTTTACAATGTACAAGTGGGATCAATAAGGTTTAGAAATCAACCTAAGGCCAGTCCCAAAAGAGGACTGAGTGCACAAGCACATATTACAATGGCGCTTCTCTTTCTACAAACTACTAATGTTAACCAATACAAGCCTCATAAGGCAGCTAACAAGATGGAGGCTGAAGCTGCTTAAGTCTTCGTACAACTTGCCTCATTGTAGGCCTTGTCGAGAGAGAGTCAACCGTACACACAACTGCCAAGTGTAAAACTTCTACCAAATCATCGTGGGGACCTGCATCCCATAGCCCAGCAGTAAAGAATTCCTTTGCACGGCCTTGTCGAAGAAGCATACATGACCACTGAACAATGTTGAATCCATTTCCATATGAAGAAAATGAGGGATCCAGAGCTTTCTTGTCAGAGAGCAACTCCAGAAGCACAACACCATAACTATACACATCAGCCTTGTCTGAAACACGGCAAGTCATCGCATATTCTGGGGCAACATATCCAAAAGTTCCAGCTACACCAGTTGTAGCATGGGTTTCTGAAGTTCCAAGAAGTCTGGCCAAACCAAAGTCAGAGAGATAAGCATTGAAATCATCATCCAACAAAATATTGCTGGGCTTGACATCGCGATGAAGGACACGTGGTACACACTGATCATGTAGGTAGGCAAGTGCACGAGCTATGTCCAAAGCAATCTTGTGAAGTATCCTCCAATCCACAGCCCTTGTAGACCTTTCCTTAATAAATTTTTCCAGATTACCACCCGCCAAATAATTATATATTAGGAACATCTCTGTATCACTGGCATGATAACCAAGCAAAGTGACAAGATTTGGATGGCGAAGCCTTCCAAGAGTCTTAATTTCTGCATGAAATTGTTGAACTCCTTGAAACCTTCCAACTGAAAGTCGTTTTATTGCCACCAGGCTTCCAGGAGATATCTCTGCCTTGTAAGTTGCCCCAAAACCTCCATTCCCAATGCAGTTGCTAGCATTGAAACTGCCCGTGGCTCGCACAACACTCTCAAAGGTCAATGGAACCCCAATGTTTGTGAAAACTGTAACTTCCTTCCTGGTAGACCCTAAAGCTCCAGACTTTGCATTCCACTTTCGTGTATACAAGAACAGAACAACCAGAGCAAGAAGCACTGAAACTATGGCTGATGCAGATGTAATGGAAGCTATCTCAATTGAATTGAAATTCCCACTCCTCGAAGCTGGAACTCCCACTGGTGAAGCAGCATATGGTTGCGAAACACCATCTCTTCCTTGAGAATCTGAAGATGGTTGTGTCAGAGAAAACATGGGGCAAGAATGTATATATGGGTTTCCAATAGCAGCATTGCATTTCATCAGGTTATTATTTGAAGGCAATGAACCGGAAAAGTTATTGAAAGACACATTGAAAGAAGAGAGTGCAGTCACATTTGCCAAACCAGATGGAATCTGACCAGAAAGATTATTTTTATCCAGCAGAAGAACAGTCAGATTTCCCAAGTTCACAAGATCCTTTGGTATCTCACCGGTGAGATAGTTTGAAGAAAGCTCCAGCACTTCTAAAGAGTAAAGCTGCCCCAAACTAGATGGAATGGTACCTGTAAGGTTATTCCCAGATAAGGACAGATACCTCAGATCCCTTATCTGGCCAAGACTGGTGGGGATCTGACCCTGCAACATGTTCCAACTCAAGTTAAGGGCAACAAGGGACACCAATTTCCCAAAAGTAGGGGGAATGGGACCAATAATCTGATTCCGAGATGCATCTAAAAATTTAAGAGATTTGCACATTGTGCCAACTTCAGCAGGAATCTGACCATATAGCTTGTTGTTACTCACATTAACAACCAATGAATCCAATCCCTCACACTTCCCAAATAAACTACCTGGAAATGTTCCAGTAAGCTTGTTTTCTCCAACAAGGAATGCATAAAGAGTTTGCTTCCCTAATCTTTCATGTGCAATAGGCAGTGACGGCAAAGTGCCAGTAAAATTATTTTGCCCAAAGTTGTGCAGTACTGTAAGACCATCATCTTCTCCGTACAGTTGCAATGGGTTTCCAACTTGGGTTTTCGATGCAAAAAATGCTACATAGGGCGAGGACGGATCATCATCTTTGAAAGAAAAATCTTTCAAGGGAGAAACTGGAGCACAAGTGCTGTCAAAATATTCAGGTATTGAACCTGACAAGATGTTTCCGCTGACATCAAACATAACCATACAAGGAACCTGAAGATCCTGAGCAAGCTCCCCACTAAGCCTGTTAGAGCTTACATCAAAAAATTGAAGCTTCCTGCAGCGACTAAGCCCACTAGGAATTTCCCCAGTAAAAAAGTTCTGAGCCAAATTGATCATTTCTAAGTACTCGCAACCACCCCAATTGCTCGGGAAGTTGCCCTCAATACTTGCCCTTGGTGCCCACAAGATCCTTAGCTTTGGAAGGGTCGTAATTTCCACAGGCATTGCACCTTGAAAGTAATTGAAGTCGTCATTCATAGAATTCAACTGCTCCAATAAAGGGTCCGCTACTGTATCATTGACTCGTGGTAGCGGATTAAACATAGACGACAACACAAGGACAGACAACTCAGAACAATTCCCCAACTCTCGTGGTAATGAACTACTTAGGCTATTCCTCGACACATCCAACACTTCCAGCGCCTGAAGCCGGCCGAGTTCAGCTGGAATACCCTCTTCCAACATATTTGAATACAACATCAGCGTCCTCAACTGACTGCAATTTCCTAAACTGCTTGGAATTTTATCAACCAAGAAATTACCCGCCAAATCAAGATGCTCCAGCTTCCCACAATTGTCTCCAATCTCGCTGGGAACATCCCCACTAAGTGAATTGTACGACAAATACACAGCCTTTAACCTACCAATGAAACCCGGAATGGTCCCATTCACAAGATTCCCAGCTACATTCAAGATCTCCAAGCTCACGGATTTTGACCACGAGGTCGGTATCTCACCTTCAAAATTATTGAACCCAAGATTCAGAACCCGCAGATTTGGATTAAGCTGAAACGGCAGAGACCCAGTTATCGAGTTGCCCTCAAGATCAAGAACCTCCAAATTTTCCAAGCCCAAAACTTCACTAGGAATTTCACCATCCAAACCATTGAAGGGAAGCGACAAGACCCTAAGCTCAGTGAGCTTCCCAATTACAGAGGGGAGTTTCCCAGACAACCTTCCTCTACTACCCAAACAGCTCCTCCGAATTCCGAACCCATAAAGCGGAAACTGAGCAAAGTCTAAGCACGCAATAGTTTTCGATCCACCTTCACCTCCTCCACCATTCCCAGTAATGTTGAGCGCAACCACCTGAGAATTTGAATTGCAGAAGACGCCGAACCATGAGCAGTGACCAGAATCGACCGAATAATTCCAGCTGGAAAGCAAGCCTGACGGGTCTGAGACCGAGTTCTTGAGCTGGAGGAGCACCGATGCGTCAGTATCAGCATCAGCGAAAACGACGCCGTTCAGGGAGGAGCAGAAGACCCATAAGAGCAACACGAGCTTCAGAACGAGCACTGGCGAAGTGGGTTTGCGAAAAAACTGCTCTTTGGTGACTGAAGAAGACGAAGGGGAAAAACCCATCTCTTGAAACTATGACAGCTAAGTGGGTCTCTACGAAAATTACATAAACAACGCACAATGTCAGCATAAAGCTCGAAAAGAAGGAAATAGCTTAAGAATATAATCATTTGGAAGGAATTAAATTCTTACCCCTTCAGCTAGACTATCTACAACTGTCAGTAGTTTGACCCCTTCTTGCTCTTACATGAATGTTGGACTTGGGTGGCTTTATCAAATGGACAGGGCCATTTTCATTCCCATTACCTTCGTTTCGCTTGCACCCGTTTGCAGTTCAGCCACCTGTACGGACACAAAGATCGCTGCTTTAACTAATGCTGTACTGTATACTCAACAATTTAGAAGCTGAACCAAATCGAAATCGGAAATTGGGTAAATTTGACATTTCGTATGTACCTTTATAGCAGTAGGAGATGGGGATGGTGCCAAATTCCGTAGCCTTTTCCTTTGGGAACTGTTTTTCTTATATTGAAATTGAAATCGAATAAAAGGAAGCTAACAGCCCGGTTTCCCTATTTGGATTTCGCTCAAAGACTCTGGATTCCTCTCGGAAATTGGACAATTCATGTCGATCCTGCAGCAGAGAAAAGGGTCTTCGAAACCCAAGAGATCAAAACCCCAAAACCCCTTTCTTCGAGCTGCAGCACAGAAAGAGTAAAAGGGGTTTATGAAAACCCTAACCCTAATTTCGTTGGTCCTGATGATAGATAGAGAGAGAGATAAAGGAGACGGAGGAAGAGAGAGAAGACTCAAGTCATTCAACTGTGTTCTTTTGAGAAGAAAACGCGTTCTTCTTTTCTTTTTTCTATTTCATGTTTCTTCCTCTTCTTCTTTGCTTTTCCTTTTTTTATAATTAAAAAAAAAAAAGAAATTCTTTACATTTGAAGGGTTTTGTCGTATATGGTGAGTGCTGGGGTCCACAAGGCATACATTTTAGGGGGGGTGGGCTCCACAGCCGGTCAATAAATGCATCAGACCCTTTAAGTCAATTGAGAGGGAGGGAGAGGCTCTTGGGCTTAGTTGAGTGTGAGAGAAAGAGACAGAAGGGTTAAAAGAAGGAAAAAAGATTCCTCAAAGCTTCTGTACACGCGGCTGCAGAGAAAGGAATCCACGTGGGATGTCCCTTCCAGAAGGGGTGAAGTGGGGCCCACGAGCCTTATGATGGTGTTGGTTGGGTCTACTCTAGTGTTCATGAGGTCCAGATAAGAAAAGGGACCTGTTACTGTTCTCCACTGGGATTTGGCTGCCGGCTGCCCCTCTCACTCAGAGTCTATGATTAATGGGATTTAATTTGGATAGTTCTAGCTCGGAATGCGATTGATGCTACTACTTTTACTATATAATATGGAAAATTGGGAACTTCGGACTTCATTTTACTAGGAAGAGTCGTTAACACAGATAATTATTTTGTTAAATTCATATGCACGGACGGCTGAGAATTACTTGTGCGTATGGAAAATTGGAAATTTTGGACTTCATTTTACTAGGAAGAGTCGTTAACACAGATAATCATTTTGCTAAATTCATCGGCATGGACAATTAAGAATCGCTCACGTACGCCCGAGTGATTGTATTTTATAATAATGTGTGTTTCAAGTTCAAATTGGAAGTTGTACAAGAAGGGTAGAGAAGTGTATCATGCGTTCCATCTAATTGGTAAACTAGGGGCATTTGC
Source organism: Prunus avium (assembly GCF_002207925.1). The sequence goes on from NW_018921260.1 coordinate 87,199, forward strand.
ATCATCACCTTTTAACTTGTGTGTCTTTTAGGCTTACATAAGAATTTATGCCGAGGCACACATGATGATCTTGTACTTGGCAAACTGCAAAAGTGACGCATATATATATATATGCTGTGCAGAAGGAATATATGCTATACTTACCAGAATCAAAACAATTTAACCCTAAGCAAATAAATTTTTTTGATCACTTACTGTGTGGTAGAGATTGATGCTGCTTATTTATTACAAGAATAATTAAGATACTCAATCCCAATCAAATCCCATACTTAAAGGATTATGGATAGTTTGCTTGATATTGTGTCCCTTATAGCGTGAGCAATATTATATACGGGTTTTATTAGTTGTTTGAGAAGATCCATTGCCTGATTTGTAAGTTTTTATGAAACTTGGAGCAATTAAGAGTGCTATACTTTGTGGACGTGACGTGAGTTAAGATAATTAGTCAAGATAATATGTTCATCTTCTTCACTGAGTTTGATTCCCCTCTTTTATAAATTATAACAATTTGGACTATTACTAGTATAAAATGAAAAATACAAAAAAATGCTACATTGCAATTATCATAGTGGGCATGGCATGGATGCACGTATAGCTTTAGTCTATTGAAAAGCAACTAATTATAAAAATCTAGCCTTTCCAGCATCCAGACAGGATGCTTTAGCTCTCTCTCTTTTGTCACATACCTAGACAGAAAGTTCTCATCTCACCTCACCTCATCGCTCATAAGAAAAGCCAACTTGACAAATTGAACATCGTGTAGTAGTTTACATAATCCTGACGTACGAGTGACGTTTTCTAATTAACATGCATAGTTAAACTATGGTTAGCTAGCTTACTATAGGTTTTGCTGTGCTGGTGTGCCCTTCAGCTTTTGCTTAGATTTGCAAATCATTTCTTAGGGATAGGATAGGATCCAGATTTGAATCACTTCAAGGCTCAGATCAACCAACCAGCAGCTTTGACTTTGGGGAACCAAAGGCATGAGCTTTTGCTCCTTACCAAACTGAATGCATGAAAAACAGGAATTAAAGCAACTTAAAAACTTAATAGGTTGGCTGTTAGATACCCAATTTTTGTATAGTTTACCACATTCTGAATTCTGATTTCTAGACCTTGTTTCAATTGCCATCATCAAATTATTGTATTTCAAGCAGATTCAGGTGATGTGTCAGATGCAACAAATAGGCACCAAACCAAAGAAATGGCTAACAAGAGTCAGATTTTGCAATACTGAAGATAAATATTAAGCAGAATTAGTGTTGAGTGCAAACCAATTTCTCCAACATATTCATATACCGTATACGTATGTCTGTACATCAGTTTTGAAACCACATCTACCATTTAACACCATTTAGATCTGTCATCATCAATGTGCATCAATTTCCAATTGTTCACTCTCTTGGTTCATCATTTCTTTGGCTTCTCTTTTATTGAAGGAGATCACGGCATGATCATTAGGAAGAAAATCTATCCTTCTCTCAACAACAGACCGTGCAACAGTAAAACCAAGAAAACCAACTGGATGATGGAGCTGTAGCCTTTAGGGGTGTTTCAGGTGTATCAGGCGTTTCAGGCTCTTCCTCCTGCTTATGCATCTCCTGCTGTGTGTGCTGCTCTGGCTGCTGCTTTACTGAGGTCATCTGTGCAGGGCTATGTCTTCCAGCCTCATGACCTGCCAATCTGAAAATACCAACTGCTATCAGTGCAATGCTTCAGCTGACCAGTGTATATAGTAGATAGCAAATTACCCTGTAATAATCATATTTGATAGTTTTCCATATTAAAATTGCATGATGCATAGCTTGACTGAAACATTGATACTATATCTTTTGTTTAAGTTTGTGAGGAACTGCCTTCCCTATCAGAAGGCTCAATGTGTATCCAAGTATATATTTTAGTCCTGCATTTGCAGATAATTGAAATTATAAACATTACTATGATCCTATCTACTATGTGATGAAAGTCACGTCGCTTACAGTGGAAATTGGAATGACTTGGTGCTGTGATTGCTGTCATCAGAACGGTAAGAGGTAGCAGAACCCCTGATTTCCACAATAAGAGGTGCCTTATTTCTACCATGATCACTGGGAATATCACTTAAATCTGTCTTTTCAGATTCATCTGAAGCTTCTTCTGTTTCTACCGAGTCCATTTCCACCTTTGCACTCGTGCTTTCAACCTTCTCTTTATCCACATTTGCACTCGTATTTTCAACACTCTTCTTCTCCACGTTTGGATCTTTATTTTCAACAGTTTCTTTCTCCACATTGTGAATCTTCATTTCAACAGTTTCTGCTTCGGTTACTGTGGGAAGTGGTGTTGGAATGTAAAAGAACTCATCAGGGTAGGTCAGTTCTCCAGATTTATACAGCATAGAAAATTGCTCTCTTGAGAAACTGTTGTTCCCCACATGAAGGCTAAACAATGATTCATTTGAAGCAACACTCCAATCCATTCCCGTTGAAGGTTTACTGGCGAAAATAGACGTTGGGATTCGACTTGGATCATATCCTGCAGGCCGCCCCATCGTCTGAAGTTGAGAGGATTGTCCTGATGATCCACTTTGCAGGCTCCAAGTAAGAGTCTGAGAAGAAGAAGCCTCTGGTAATGGCGGAGGCCCCTGAGACTCCAGGCCCTGTTGTGTAGTTTCGAGAGAGCCATTAACATCTGCTTTGTCAGTAACATCTGATTCCAGTGATGAACGTGGTGACGATGAAGTTGAAGATGATGATGATGAAGAAGATGATGGGAAGCTTGAATTTCGGCGGTAGTTAACCACATCAGATTCGAAGTGCACCTTTAGATGCTTACTATCATCATTCTTCTGCACATCATCCATGACTTTATTTAATATTTGCAACACCTGATAATCCTCAAAATCTCCTGTGCCTGTCTCTAACTGGTTTTCAACTGCAGGGGAAGAAGAAAAATGGGGCTTAATCTAAATTTTATTCTAAGAAAGGAAAGAACAAAAATGTTGGTTATGCAAATAGCTCAAGGACTAAAAACAGCATTTCAATAATCATCAGATGCATATAAACTCAACTGATACTTTCATATAGGCAGCACTTAAAATATCAAAATCATATAATGTTACAATCATAGAGAATGAACCTTCAAACTTTCAAACAGAACCCTGAGATCAAATTAAATCATGCCACTGTAACATCAAGTTTTAATCCCTAAAGATTCAGTATCAAATCAAATCCTTAAGAGATGCATATCTTTAATTCTGGAAACTGGGTTTTGAGCAGAAGATTTACCACTAAATGGAACACCAAAATAATCAGCATAAGTTAACAAAAAGGTAATTACTTGAATCTGCAAGAACCCTTTAGAAAATCAATCCTCAGCTTCAATCAAAACAACGCTCTCAAGAATCAAATGAAACCCAGAAGCTCTTTAAGATTCTTGACAGAATCAAAGAAAAAAGTTGGGATCTTGAAAAGCACAAGGGTAACAAAAGATAATGAAGTGCAATGCAATGGTAGATAAAAATAGGATGGTTAGGGTTTGGGGTTGGGGATTGGGATTGGGATTGGGAAGAAAAGTGCAAACAACTAGGGTTTGGATGAGACAGGGATAAATGAAGGAGCTAAAAAGGACAGGAAAGGAGATAACCTCGGAAGGTTTCGTACTTTGTTATGTGAAACAACGTAACCGACTTTGATCAAAGTCATATGGCGCCATTTCTACTAACTGACTAACTGACTGGACCTCTTGTGAACAAAAACCGATAGCAACGAACTAACAGGTCACGCGGGAAAATGATGTTCTAGAACTAGGGGATTTTCAGGCCCAAATAAAAAGTGGTCCGAGGGGGGGAGGGTAGAATTGTAAATACGATGAAATATGAGGTTGACAAGTTTAAGCTACCAGAGGCTCAGTTTTAGCATGTTATCTGCAAATATTGTTTGCATATACTCTTGAAACCAAGATGCTGAAATTTGGAGGCAAAATTGCTCCAATGGAAGGAGCTTTGAAGAAACAGCTATTCCATTTCCATGGTGGAGTTGTGTCTTTTAACTGTAAGCTCTGCTGCTCTTTTTTTACATCTAGACCTTTTGACAATTTGAAAATTGATAGTGCAGGGGATGAGCTAATCACTCAATTTGCATTAATTACTTTTATGTTCATCACATGAGCATATGGCCATTCAAATTATGCAGGCAAACAAGCAACAAAGCACCATATTCGAACTCCATCGATTCACCTGATGTCGTCGACAGGCATAACTGAGAACATGAGTTCTTCAGTCCATCTGAAACTGTTTAAAACAACAAGTGAACAAAGAGATGCTGTCAAGGTAATATTAAAGAATTAACAAGTACAATCATGGTTTCATGTAACATATCAGATTCAGCATGAAATTTTGTTATTTCAAAAAAAATATTCTTGGAATTTTTGTCAGGTTTGTGCAGTGAGGAGGAGAAGGATATATCACAATAGTGAAACTTATGTATTGCTGGAACCAGGAGAGGATGAGAAGTTTGTTTCTGAGGAAGAGTTGAGGGCTAAGTTAAAAGGTTGGCTGGAAAACTGGCCAGCCAAGAACCTTCCCCCTGACCTTGCAAGATTTGAAAGCATTGATGATGCTGTTTCCTATCTAGTGAGGTCTGTTTGTGAACTTGAAATCCATGGAGATGTTGGTTCAGTCCAATGGTACGAAGTTCGATTGGAATGAGAAAAGCGTTCGAGCCTTAGCCCCCCATCAATTGCTCTGCACACCCATATAGAAGCATGCTTTGTAGCTAAAGGAGCTCAGCAACTTCGAGAAGTGGTTAGTTAGTGTGCCTCAAAGAAATTGAGAATGTGACCACACAAATGGTAAGAATTTGCATCCTCTTGTTGGGTAGCTTGTTTTGCTTGTTGGTATTAAAATTTTGTTTGAAATAATTTTCTATGTCCCAAATGAGCGTCATTAGAGGCATTTTGTTCTTTCTTGTCCGTGGTTTCAACCAGCACAATGCCTTGAATAGTCAAAAGACAAGTGAGGATTAGGGCATGCTGAAGAAAGAAAGAAAAAGCTGTTGGTGAAAGAAAGAAAAATATATTAAAATACAGACAAATATCACATAATACCAAATGTCATTAACCCAGAAACAGTGAAAACTCGAAGAAAGAAAGAAAGAAAAAGCTGTTGGTGAAGTCCCAAAAGGTTCCTCAGAGGCTTCATTTATTGGACCCAAAATTCAATTCTGAAGCAGGACCACATCCCACAGCTGCAAATCCTGAATCTGCAGCAATGACAACAACAAAAAAGGAAGAGAAATCCAATTTTTATTAATTACACCAAAACATTGCTACCCAAATGAACTTTCTGCATCAGGCTTTGTTAATTCAACAATTCTGTTGAGTGATTAATTATTAATTCAATACCTTGGGGCTTGAGTAGATTTTTGCTAGGTGGCAAGAGGGCACCACCCTTTCTGTTTCTGGCAAGAAGGCCTTTTGTTACAGGGGACATCATCAGATCAGTTGGGCTTGTGTACCTACAAAATTGAGAAGCAATTTTTTTAAATAGAAAAAAGTTTACACAAACAATGATCTTATATAACTAAAATATTTTGTGTGGAAGATTTGATACCTTTCTGGGTACTTGAATGCCTTGGGGACTTTAAGGCGATCTGGGGTGGTGGGTTTGCGTAAATCGTTGCCGGAGTTTTGAGAATTTTCATCCTTGTGTTGGAGTGGAGGTGGTGGTGGTGTTATGCACTCGGAGAAGTTCATCATCTCTGATGATTGAATTGGGCTTTTAGGAGGAGGCATTTCTGGCACGTTCTCCATTGAACACTAATGTATCAGTTTACTTGTGTCAAGAATGAAGAAAGGGGAAAATTGGACCACAGTTTTGATGTGTGAGAGAGAGACAGGGAGAGTTGAAATGAAAATTTGAATAAATTGGTGTGAGAGGTTACCGTTTGGGATGAGGATAGAAAATTTGCAACGGTCGAATTTAGGCCTTGTCAGGCTTGGGTTCGTTGAACTCGAGATTCAAAATAAAGTCAATTTTTAGTAATACCCAAAAAGGAGAGGAAAAAAGTTAATAAGTTGTATTTGGGGGGGTTTTAGGACATTTACAATGGTTGGCACAAAACCAAGTATATCCACTTGGGAATGGGCCAATAGTGAGCTTTCCGCCATAGTCTAGGTTTCTTAGGGCCTGTTTGGTATTCAATTTGAATTCAATTTTTTAAATTCAAAAACAGAATTTGAGTACAAAACAAAGAAAACATGTTTGGTAGTCCTATTTTTAAAAACTCAAACTCAAGAACAACTTAAAAACACCCAAATTATTAAAAACAAATTTTTTTTGTTTTTTCAGTTTTTTTCTAACAACCCACAAGTTCTCAATTTTTTAATATTTGAAAACAGTTTTCAAGTTGCATACCAAACAAGTTTTTGAATTTTAAAAATAGATTTAAGAACTCCTTATTTTTAAAAAAAATCAAAGTTTTTGAGTTCCCTATTTGAATAAGATATCAAACGCCCCCTTACTATTTTACAACAATATTATAGACATTATCCCAATGCAATGCAAGTCCAAATTTTAGGACGACATTATTATTAGAATTTAAAGACGAAAATATGTCAACGAGGTTTAGTCAAGTGGAAAATGACATTAACTTGTATATCAGTTGTCTTAAGTCGAACCTCATGACACCTTGATGGTGTGTGTGTGAGAGAAAGCTCATTCTCCCTTACTACAATTAAGCCTATATACATGAAGCATGATGATGGTTAGAGCAGCAGCTGGCGGCATCTTCTCTACAATTTTATGGGTTTACATTGGTGGTGGATGCATATTACCAAAGCAGCATGCATCAGGACCCAAATTATCATCTTCATTATATAAATCCATATCTTGATCTTCATCTAGAAGCAAAGGATAGCTAATATTCTTTTCTACACTATTATTGCATGCCCTCTTTATTTGACCTCTGTGACCAACAAACGGCAAAATCATTCTTTTCAACAAAACCCACACACACACACATATATATATATACATATATAATATGATTTTCTTTGTATGCACACGTGTGCGTGATCCATCTCAAACTTTGCAGAATATGTACTCTAGCTATAAATTTCCTCTCTTAATAATAATTAAAGTGTTGAGAACTTTGACCACAAACTTAATTGACCCGAAAACCCGCATACCATGGCTGCAATCCTGCATCACTTACCTTTAGCCAGCCTAGGGGACCTCATATCTTTAATCTATCCAATAATTATACATCCTCCTCATGATCAAAGCTAAACAAGAAGCTAGGGTATAATATATATACAAATTTTCTTCTATGTGGACTGATCGGTTCATAATTGTATATCATTTTGTACCCTTCTAGCTTATGATTTGGTTATGTTTTTGAGTTAAACTTGTGCTTTTAATCCTTTTTGTGTTTATCTTTCAGTTCATTGAGCTTTAGGTAATAATGATGGCTTTAGAGAGCATAATTCATGCAATTCAAGCATGTTAAGGCCTAATTTGGATGAATGGATGAAGAGCTTAAAGACAAACTCATTTTGGCTACAGCCCCCTGCTAGTCCAGTTCCGTAGGTCATATTGCAAGCTTTGTTTCAGCAACCTACACAGCTCGGATGAGGCGTGGAAAATGACATTAACTTGTATATCAGTTGTCTTAAGTCGAACCTCATGACACCTTGATGGTGTGTGTGTGAGAGAAAGCTCATTCTCCCTTACTACAATTAAGCCTATATACATGAAGCATGATGATGGTTAGAGCAGCAGCTGGCGGCATCTTCTCTACAATTTTATGGGTTTACATTGGTGGTGGATGCATATTACCAAAGCAGCATGCATCAGGACCCAAATTATCATCTTCATTATATAAATCCATATCTTGATCTTCATCTAGAAGCAAAGGATAGCTAATATTCTTTTCTACACTATTATTGCATGCCCTCTTTATTTGACCTCTGTGACCAACAAACGGCAAAATCATTCTTTTCAACAAAACCCACACACACACACATATATATATATACATATATAATATGATTTTCTTTGTATGCACACGTGTGCGTGATCCATCTCAAACTTTGCAGAATATGTACTCTAGCTATAAATTTCCTCTCTTAATAATAATTAAAGTGTTGAGAACTTTGACCACAAACTTAATTGACCCGAAAACCCGCATACCATGGCTGCAATCCTGCATCACTTACCTTTAGCCAGCCTAGGGGACCTCATATCTTTAATCTATCCAATAATTATACATCCTCCTCATGATCAAAGCTAAACAAGAAGCTAGGGTATAATATATATACAAATTTTCTTCTATGTGGACGTCGAGACGTTATTATATCATTCGAAAGCCATGTATTTTCTACTACTCTTCTTCTTTGTTTTCCTCTCTCTTTATAATAGCATATACACAATAATAACGTATTAACGGCCGCGTATATATATTCTCTACTATTTTTGAGTTAAAGTTTCACTGTGTCAACATTAATTGGACTTATCTATCAAATTTTGTGCTGATGATGATGCATTATGGTTCAATGGAATTGTAACCTCTCTAGAAGTTGAAAAGATTAATAGGTTGACCAACGCCAGGCCTGGAATCCTTGCGCTGACCACGTACGTGCCCTGCAAAGCCATCTATCAATATATATCATCATATCATTGGAAAAGAAACCAAAAAAGGAGAAAATATATCTATAATCTATCTAAATTGCTAGCTGTTGGCCTGGATGCCTTTAATTATAATTTAAAACACACACACAGCGATCAGAGGAGTAAGATGCAATCAAACGACTTACAGGCTCCTAGATCATGGTAAATCAAAGAAACTATATATATACATGACGTCCGCACAATAATATTGTCCGAATATCTACATTGGAGAAATATATATATATATGATCATGATGTGGTCAAACACTTAATTGCAAAGCATGGTTATAATATTATAAAGTACACCTTACGTACATTATTATGACATATGTAACACACAAAGCAAAGCAATTCCATTTCGGAGTTCAAAATCATGAGTTTTAAGAAATGCATATGGTTTTGACTTTTCAGAAGCACTCGCGATAAAAGTGAGAAGACAAAAAGGCCTTGAATCCCTGCGCTGACCACGTACGTGCCCTGCAAAGCCATCTATCAATATATATCACACAAAGCAAAGCAATTCCATTTCGGAGTTCAAAATCATGAGTTTTAAGAAATGCATATGGTTTTGACTTTTCAGAAGCACTCGCGATAAAAGTGAGAAGACAAACAATTATTATTTTTTTCAACTTTTGGATATTGTGGTATGTTTTTTGTTTTTCAGTTTTTGATGATGACATGAGTTAATGTTAATTGTGGGGTTCAACTTCAAAATCAAAGGCAGGATCGATTGGACAGTGATGCATGCTTAGGGCATATACACACAGTATACGTGTGCTTATAGCTGCAGTCTGCAGGCTCACAACTACCATTCAGAAGAGCTTTAAAATAGATACATATATATATTGGTATATAAGAAGGAGAACAGTGGGACCGGACAGACTGAGTCTGCTACCTTCTTTCCTCCTACAGATCCTCACACACAGACTCAGAGATGCGAACCTTTTGAGTGAATGAATGTGAGAAGCAAGAGATTGCATGTTATGATTTTAACTGCATTGTTTTCATAGGCCCAAACATAAAACAAAAAAGTTACTGCAACCTATCTCTCAATATAATTAATATTGGTAGAACATTGGAGTTCCATGAATTAATTACTGCATTTCAGAAAGTAAATCAAAGGTATCTCAAAAACCCAAATGAGCAGGCATACATACATACATATGAGCATTTCAAGGTTTCTGCAGGTTCATGAGAGGGAGAGAGAGACGAGAGAGAGAGAGAAGAAAGTATTGACCAATTGAAAGTGACCATCACCTCTCTTCCGTCTTCTCTCTCTCTCTCTCTCTCTCTCTGAGTTTGCTTCATCTCCGGTTTTCTTTTGTTGCTCTTTCCAATAATTACCACAGTGTTTTAAAGCTTTCAATATCATCCACTTCTTTCCAACCACTCTCTGCCCTGTGCTCATTTCTCTCTACTTCATGTCATAAATATCATCATTATTTCCACACTCATCCATCTACGCCTACTCTACTCTACAATTACTGACATATACATTTTTTTTGTATTTATTAATTAACATACATTACTACTAATTTTAACGTGGTATAACCTGGCTTTTTTTAGGGTACAAGTCATAGTTTACGCTACAGGGAAGGGGTTTCTCATATACGCACTATATATATGTATATGTATACAGTATAAATACTTGTATATAGAAGTATATATATATATATATATTCCAATTACACATTCTTAGAGGAAGACAAGAAAAGGCATGCAGCAGAAGCGTATACCATCTTGGCAACAAAGTTAGAAATTTCAAGCATAGAATCTTCTAAAGTCTTTGTCAAGCTTACCCCAAAAGGTCCAACTACCAGCAAAGCACATAGTGAAAATTAAAACTTTCGAAAAACAAAATAAGAAAAGGCTCAATTTGATGAAAGATAAGCGCCCATATAATGATTGTATAGAGATAGATATTGGAGGAGGTTATGATGGCTATGGAAAACAGTTGCTAATTTTGGCTACATACAAAATAGTGGAGGTTGAAGCTCATGTTGTTCATAAGTCTTCTTTCAAAGGCAATGCAAGTCCAAAAGCGCTTCTATCATCGCCATGGCCACACACACACCATGCTATTTTCAGAAATCAATGAAACCGCCCTCGCGTGCACCTAAAGACAACCATACAAGAAAAAGTGCTTTTATTTTTATATGGAACTATTATATATATATTTTCTGAAAAGTTTCCAAAAAAGTAAGTTTTACGTTCGTCATATATTATATGGTGTAGATATTATGGTTTCTTACTATATCTGTATCTGTATAGTATTAGATCGACGAGACAAGAAACCTTACATAACATGGATTTTTCATGAAAGTCAAAGTTAATTTGAGGGAAGAAGTTGGTAACTTAAGAACAAACACATGATTCACATGTACGTGAAAGATTGTATGTTTTTTATGCGATATAGAAGGCCATGTAAAAAACATTAGCTAAAAGATTCAGTATTGAAAACTTAAAGAGTATATGCCGGTTTCGTAGATTTGTTGACGTTGTGATACAACTAAAGGTCTGCATGTGTAAAGTTTGAAGACTGACATCGATCGAATCCACGTATTACCAGAAAACTTAAAGAGTATTTTGAAAATTGAACCTACATATAACAAGAGTATTGCGAGTCCGGTTAAGTAAGAACTGCCACAAGCATATACATAATGTCTCTTAAGAATAGAAAATAAAAAACTTCTAATCAGTTAGCAGCCAGTTTTTAGCTGTTCTTACCTCTATGTAACAGAGAAAAACTTAGTTGCAACGGAAAACAATTCTTATCTCTATGTAACAGAGAAAAACTTAATTGCAACGGGGAACAATAATTACCAAAGGTCGCAAAATGAAGTACAAAAATAATAGGTCTCTCACATTATATATTGCCCAACTGCCTTATATTATATGACACAATGAACACATATTAAATGTTATCCAAACAAAACACAAAAGAAAAGAAAAGAAAAATTAAAAAATTGAAGAAGAAGAAAAGAAAAAAAGAGAGGAAGAGGGGATATAAAGCCAAAGAAGATAGAAGAAAGAGGCCGGCCAGGGCCAGGCTAGTCAAAGTCATCTCCCGTGTGGTATATGAGAATACAAGAGGAATTAATGGAGGATTAGAGGGACTGTTTCATGGGCATGAGAAAACCATGTGATCCAATTGCTCCTATAATTAAGACAGATTAAGACACCTCCCCTAGCTATAAAAATCACAGAATTTATGCTTGCGTCCATTTTTTCACAAAATTATCCTCTGTTAATTACTTGCCAAGGCCAGCTGGATTTGACCAAAATATGGGCTCTCACAGGGGTATAATTGTCTTTTCAAAGTGCAGGAGTACTTCTTCCCCCTAGTTAACAAAATTTATTAGGTTCCATGTTCATTAATTTATTAGGTCTTGTTCATTTCTCTCTCTCTCTCTCTCCTATTTAATCCATGCTGAAAAGCAGTCTTACTTCCCATCAAATACACACAACTAGGAAGAGTGAAGTAGCTAGTACAATATTTTATCTTAGCTGCTCCTTCTTCATGGTCATGGCCAAAACTCAGATCCTAATAATCTTTGTTTTGCTTCTGATTGGGCTGTTTACTGGAAGCCATGGAATTGTAGTAGCAAATGAAGAAGAAGAAGCAGATAGGATTGTGGGGCTCCCTGGACAACCCAAGGTCTCTTTTCAGCAGTTTTCTGGATATGTCACTGTAAATCACCATGTTGGCAGGGCCCTCTTTTACTGGCTCACTGAGGCTGCTCATGATCCCTTGTCACAACCTCTTGTTGTTTGGCTCAACGGAGGTTAGCAACCACATTCTAACTTTACTTCATATATACATGACGTCCAGACGTCCGCATAGCAGAGTTTCTATGCAAAATCAGAATATTTGTGTTTGTTGGGTTTACATTGTTCTTGAAGGGGGTTTGAAAAGTTAATATTTACTCACTGTTATATTGCTTCAAGTGATATGTATTTGCAGCATATTTACTCTTTTGGTAGGTTATCTATGCTTTAAATGTCCATGGACAGGGAATATGGTTGCCGACATGATGAGAAAATTATATGTGTATGTAGAAAATTTATGAACATGCTTAGTTTTACAAGTAAATATTGTTTATGCATTCTGGCATCTATGTACCCTTTTTTTTTCATTTAGTTTCAGTTTCTTCTTTTCTGTTCTGATTCTGAATCAAAACCCAGGCCCCCTTAGGTGTGCCTTCAATTTTTATACACAGAAATGAACAAAAAGAAGGAAATTTTTAAACAGGGAGAGCCCACTATCAGGGCCTACCCAATGACAAGAAATGATGATCTAACTACCAATATTATATGTAAGCTACCAATATTACAAGAAAGTACACAACTCCAATAACAGATGAAGAGAAAAAAAGGAAACCCATAATTCTCTCTCTCTCTCTCTGTCTCTCTCTCTGAAATTGAATTGCATGGAGTATACAGACAAAGGAGCCATTAATGCTTTGAGAGCAACCAAAGACAAACTTCAATTATTAAGCCGTAGCCATTTGCACCAATTGTCAGTATCTACCATCCATGGCATCATTCATGACCAGTTGTTAAGTTTAGCAGAAGAAAAGCTGGAGAGCTAGGCATGCCTGGCATGGCTTAAAGACAAACCCCATTTGGCCCCATATACTTTTTTTTCAACTTTAAATTTCTATATTTTATTTTATTTTAATAGTGCAATATGTTTAATTAGGTCTAATTAAAATGTTTATTTTTTTATACAGGCCCTGGTTGCTCTTCTGTGGCATATGGTGCATCGGAAGAGATAGGACCCTTTAGAATAAACAAGAGTGCTTCGGGGCTATACTTGAACAAGTTCTCATGGAACTCTGTGGCCAATCTCTTGTTCCTGGAAACCCCAGCTGGCGTCGGCTTCTCCTACAGCAACCGCTCCTCTGATCTCTTTGACACCGGTGACGGCCGCACCGGTAATTTATTCTTAATTAACCATTTACTTCTTACAGTCATTAATTAATTAATCACTACAAAAAAAATGGCAACAATTACCATTTTGTCACCGGATTTGGTGACTGTCGTGGTAATTACTAAAGGCTTTAGTCACATTTTTTGACTTTTTTGGTAATTGAAAAGGCTTTCAGTCAACTTTTTTGCCTTTTTTAGTGACTAAAGCATTTAGTAATCCCCACAACAGTCACCAAATTTAGTGACAAAATGGTAACTGTTGCAAAAAAAAAATTTGTAGTGAGTTATTATTATACATTATTAAATTTTAAGCACGAGTGTTTTTATTTTTATTTTAAAAAAAACTTTATTGATAAAACGAAGAATTACAATGGAGGACAACACGCCTAACTCCGACTCAACAAATCACATAATAGGGTGCTTATGATTATTCAATGAGTGCTACAAATACTGATCACGACTAGCTAACTGCCGTATTGATTGTTTAAATGATTTTATGGTCCAAAGTCATGACAAGTGATTAAATTATTGCCTTGTTTTTGTTATTGGATACAAATTGCCATGATTAATTAAGGAGATGACATAACATAATTTTGGCTGGTCATGACCAGTTTGACCCTTTGACTCGATTATTAAAATAAATTTCAATTACCATGGTTTATCCATTTTTATTTTTTTTTTGGCCTACAATTTAATTATGGGGTGTACGGAAACTAATTAAGGGGGTGTTTTGATTCAGCAAGAGACTCATTGCAATTCTTGATCCGATGGTTGGATCGATTCCCACGATACAAGGGCCGAGAAGTATATCTTACAGGCGAGAGCTATGCTGGCCATTATGTCCCTCAGCTGGCCAAAGCAATTTTGACCTACAATTCACAATCCAAGCACCCAATCAATCTTAAGGGAATCATGGTAATTATAAAATCATTTATATGTTATATATATACATGAAATGAAACGTTACTTTATGGTACAAGCTGCTATGATATACGAAAACACATCTAGTATCGGTTCACAAATAAGTGAGCAAGGTTAAAAATGTTCGTATTTCATACGAGTTTGTATCATATAATGTTTCATATTACCTTAATAGTGTAGGCATCAAAGTAATTGACATAAAATGCAGGTGGGTAATGCAGTGACAGACAACTACTATGATAACCTAGGGACGGTGACATACTGGTGGAGCCATGCCATGATCTCTGATAAAACCTACCGGCAGCTGATCAACACGTGCGATTTTCGCAGGCAGAAGAACTCCGATCAATGCGAATCGTTGTATAGCTACGCCATGGATAAGGAGTTTGGAAACATAGACCAGTACAACATTTACGCACCCCCTTGCAACAACTCTGATGGAAGCACTTCTACAAGGCAGAGTAGCATGCGTCTGCCTCATCGACCGGTATACTAATAACTAATACTTCGTTAAGTATCTTCAATTTGTAAGTAAAAAGAATGTAACCTTATTTTAATCAGTGTTTTACTTTTGGATTTTAGATGTTCCGGCAACTATCTGGCTATGATCCATGTACGGAGAAATATGCTGAAGTTTATTACAACAGGCCAGATGTGCAGAAAGCTCTCCATGCCAACATAACCAGAATTCCTTACAAGTGGACTGCTTGCAGGTGATCAATGCAAAACGCAACATTTTTATTTCTTATTTTTGAGGTGGAGGGGGGGCTCAAGTTTTTCTTAGTTAACATGATTTCTGATATTTGATGATATGCATTGCAGTGAGGTTTTAAATCGAAATTGGAACGACACAGATATATCGGTTCTTCCTATTTACAGGGACATGATAGCTGCTGGTTTGAGGATTTGGGTTTTCAGGTATAATTAACTTATATATATATATATATAATTAATGTTAATGTTAACAATCAAACTCTGTTCCCATGTGATATTTAATTCATGTTCATGATTTCTTGAACTGATATATATGTGCAGTGGAGATGTGGATTCAGTGGTGCCAGTTACAGCCACTAGGTACTCCCTTGCACAGCTCAAATTAGCAACCAAAATTCCATGGTACCCCTGGTATACTAAAAAGCAGGTCAGTGAGATAAATCCCAATCCAACATATATATAAACATTTTTTTTCATGAATTATTATTTTGCATTGTGAAATGAATTTATGATATATTGATTGTGAAGGTGGGAGGGTGGACAGAGGTGTATGAAGGGCTGACATTTGCAACAGTGAGAGGAGCAGGTCATGAAGTCCCACTTTTCAAGCCAAGAGAAGCTCTTCAGCTGTTCAAATCATTCATTCAAGGGAAGCCCCTTCCAAAGTCCTCATGATAACTGAAAACCAAAAAGAAAAGGAACAAAAAAAAAAAGAAGAGAGAAATATAAAGACAGGAAAAGGAAAAAATTTCCTTGCCATTTTAATACCAGAGTCTTCTGAATTATTGTTATTGTTCTAACTAGACAAGAAAATGTGTTACTAGTGTTGAGAAACAAGTAGAGCTAGAGTTTGATTGTGTTTTAGGATGTTAGGCAAATGGCCTGAGATGAAGAAGGTTTAGTTTGTATTTTGTGGGATAACCCATCATCTAGTTTGGCTTTCGCTAGACCAAGTGTAGAAACTCCATTGGCCAGTGTTTCTTATTCCAAGAGTGAGTGAAGTGATGATTGAAATGTTTTCATTTATTATTTTTTAAAAATTTTATTAAAAAGAGAAAGGAGATATTGAGAGAGCCGATTTCTTTTGTTGGGTCTCGGATTAAGTGCTCTATCACAGAAGCTATAAACTCTCATTTGGTTGAAATGTTTTAACAGAGGACAAACATGAGCTCATAAGTAATCTTATGCTAATTACTGATCCAAATGCATATCTACTCGACCTAGTTTCTTTGAAAGGCAAACTTGATGAGGGCCTTTTGCAACGACGTATCAAGGCCCAGTGGAAAAGTAGTTCCTTTTTGGAGCTTCTTTTGTATTTCTAAAACGTGTCTTTGGTGGAACAATATAAATTCATGAACTTGGAGGTTGACTTTGACAAACCATGATCCCATTGTTAGTTTGTTTTGAGAGGAAAATGACCTCTTTCTACAAAAACAACATTGAATAAAAAAAAGTAAAGAAAGAAGAAGATATTTTGTTTGAGGAATAAAAAATTTCAATGAAGACGATGACAATGGTGAAAATGATAGCAAGTGAAGGTAGCAATGGGGTGGAGGAGACAACAGCAGATGGCTGTAGTCAATATATTCACGGTCAGGAATCAGGATAAGCTTTCTTTGTTTTTATCTTTTCCTCTTATCGAAAATGACTTCCCAAAATAAGAATTTAGAAGTGATGGTTAAATTTTTGACACCTTTTCTCTTTTAATTTCCGTTTAAACTCTAAACAACCCAATGTATCCTACCAAATCACTATCAATTTGGTGTTGAAGAATACTTAACAAATTATTAATAATATATCTGATATTTATTTCAGTGATATTCGGGAATGAAATATTCAAACACATAACCTCGACTGCAAACGCTTTTAACCAAGCTACAAGCTCATTACTTAACATATTTTGAAGAGTGGACATACCTGGTTTTCTTCAAACACAAGAAGGTGTGTGTAATTTTTGAAAATAAAATCGAAAGATGTGAAGGACGGTTGTAGTTATGAATATTGTACACATGAGGAGTGGAGAGAGAGAGAGAGAGAAACCACTATGGTAAGGGAAGGGTAACACAATATTATACTTTATCTTTTTGGAAAATAAAAATAAATATTATATTTGCAAGAGTGTTTTAAATAATACCATATATTACGTCACATATTCCGTTCTAAGATACGTAGTGTATATAATATAACTTTGTAAGCATCGTAGTCTGCATAACTAAGGTAAGTTGGGCAGTAGACTCGAACCGAGGAGAAGGTCAAACCCGCGAGGCTAAATTATGCAAGAAAAGAATTAAAAAATTAAAGTCCAGAAAAGTTTCCTTAAATTGAGCCCCAGAGTCATAGCCGAGAAAGTTGGTTTCTTTTTCCTGTCCAGCCCCTCATCATAACTGTTCATTTTGACTGCTTTCACTGGCGGGTAGATCTTGCTTGAATTGAAGTCTGTTGTTTTCTTTGTTTCGAGATTGTTATTTCTCCAGCTTCATTTGAACACTGTTCATGCGATTTTTGAAGCAGAAAATTTGTCTGTGTTAGCGTTTTGATTTGGAGCTTCTGGGTCTCTTTGATCTCCTGTTTGTATGTGTTGCAACCTGCAAAAGTTTGAAGACTGCGAAGAGGTAGGCTTTTTTCTTTGTATTATTGCCTTGTGTAGTACATCTTTTCTATTCAACTTTGGGTTGCTTTGCTTTGCTTTACCTAATTGTTTATAGTGATTGCCACTCACGACCAACTTTTAAAAAGATTGGTTTTTTTCCTCCTTATTTGACAATAAAAAGATTGGTCTTTTGCTTCATCATTGACAGGACTTTTCTTATCTCCTCGATCCGCTTTTGGCTTCCCACTTCATTTTAGCGACTATTCATAGGTGTTCTGTGTTGGGTCTTCGCCAGTTTTCAACATAAACTACTTCATTGGATACAAAAGCATTGATTTTGGTTTGTGCCAGCAAGACGGTATTGTTTACTTTTCTGATTTTTGGAAATTGGAGGTTTCGGTTCAATTGCCAAAGGTTTTCAGTTCTTGCCGTTGATTTGAAAAGGTTTTAGTTAGACTTGTTGGTCTCCATTTTTGCTCTGCTTCTTGTATGTCTATGGGGGATTGCAAGTCTATGCGTCCGGAAATGGAAGGAGAAGACGACTTAATTGCTGCAGCGAGAAACATAGCGAGGGCATTGGGATCAAAGAAGAACCTTACAGATGGTGAAAGGGAAATTTTGGCAAATCTTGGCGCCCAATTGTCCACCATGATCTCACTCAGTGAGAAAAAGGGTGAGAAAATTGGTGATATTGAAGATCGTCTTAATTCTATCCAGGAAAGGATCATGAGTTGGGAGGCAGATCAGTCTATGATATGGGATTCAGGCCCAAATGAGTCTCTGGAGTATGTCAAAGCTGTGGAGGAGGCTCGAAGGTTTGTCGAAAGGTTAGAGGGTTTGTGTTTGAATAAAGATGATCAAGAGTATGAGGTGCTACAGAAAGCTCATGATGTTCTTCAAACAGCTATGGCTAGGCTGGAGGAAGAGTTCAAATACATGCTTGTTCAGAACTGGCAACCCTTTGAACCGGAGCACATGTCTTTCCGTTCAAGTGAAGAGGATATTGTGGATGGCAGCTCAATAATCTCTTTTGGGGATGATTCATTTGAGGACTCACTTCATAGAGATAGTGTTAGCAGAGCATCTGAGGAAGTCGTCATTGATTTGGTTCATCCAGATGTAGTTCCTGAGCTCAGAGGCATAGCAAATTTGATGTTCAATTCCAAATATGATCAGGAATGTATCCAAGCTTATACTAGCATCCGAAGGGATGCCTTGGATGAGTGCCTCTCCATTCTTGAAGTCCAGAAACTGAGCATTGAGGACGTGCTGAAGATGGAGTGGGGTTGCTTGAATTCCAAAATCAGAAGATGGGTCTGGGTTATGAAGATCTTTGTGCGGGTTTATCTTCCTAGCGAGAGATGGCTTGGTGATCAGATTTTTGGGGAGCTTGGACCAGTTTATTTAGATTGTTTTGTTGAGGCATCAAAGCCTTCAATGCTGCAACTTATGAATTTTGGTGAAGCCATGTCTATTGGTCCCCACCAACCAGAAAAGTTGTTCCGCATTCTTGACATGTATGAGGTGCTAGCGGATCTTCTTCCTGATATAGATGGTTTATACATGGATGAGGCTGGTTCTTCTGTAAGAATTGAGTGTCATGAGGTTCTGATGAGATTGGGTGATTCCGTGAAGGCAACATTTAGTGAATTCAAGAATGCCATTGCATCAAACACCTCGACTAACCCTGTTGCTGGAGGAGGAATACACCCTCTCACCAGATATGTGATGAACTACTTGAGGACTCTTACAGACTATGGCGAGACCCTTAATGTGCTCCTTGATGACTGCGATGAAGGTGATTCCATTTCACAGTCTCCTGATACGAGTCCAACCACAGAAGAGGAGAACAAAAGCACTGATACTTTGGGCAGAATTTCCCCAATGCTTCGCCACTACCGGTCACTTGTTTCAACTCTGGAGTGCAACCTTGATGACAAGTCCAAATTATATAAGGATGCTTCCTTGCAACACATATTTTTGATGAACAATCTGCATTACATGGCTCAGAAGGTTAAGGGGGATGAACTGAGGCTCCTTTTTGGAGATGGGTGGATTAGGAAGTGCAATGGGAAATTTCAACAGCATGCAATGAACTACCAGAGAGCTAGTTGGAGTTCCATTCTTTCTTTGCTGAAAGAGGAAGGCATTCAAAATCCTGGTTCAAATTCCATCTCTAAAACCCTCCTTAAGGAAAGGCTCCGCAGCTTTTATCTTGCTTTCGAGGAGATTTACAAGAGCCAAACAACATGGTTGATTCCGGATCTTCAGCTTCGGGAAGATGTGCAAATCTCGACATCTCTGAATGTAGTCCAAGCTTACAGGACATTCGTGGGAAGACATTCCAACGACATAAGTGACAAGCTCATCAAGTACACTGCTGATGATTTGCAGAATTACCTTTTGGATCTCTTTGAGGGATCCTCAAAATCATTACAGAATTCCAGCAGAAGGTGACACCAGAATAGATAAAACTGTCAATGTTTATTATTTACGACGGAGGGAAAGCGTTTATTTAATGTTCCCCTTTGCTCATGTATGTTTTGATTGTTAAACAGGTTAGGATCCCCCATGAAATTGAAAGGGGTTCTCCCCCTCCGTAGTTTCGTGTGTGTAATGTAATATGATGAAGTAGGTTCATTTTTTATGATCCCTGTAGTCCATGTGGTAACTGATATATGTATTGGATGCTAGCGGAACTTCATATGGAACTTTATGTGCTTTGACTAAATCTGTTTCTCTTCTTCTTTTAAGTAATTGAGATTGTCAAATTTGAGACTCTGGTAAAGTCCACCAGGATAGCATGTAAGAAGATCTAGCGCCAAATAGTCAATATAAAGTCAAAAGACCCAGAACGCGGCTATGGTTATGATGTACTATCCAGAAAGTTGAGGCCAACAATAAGCGGTCTGATTATTGAGCAGCAGAATTGTCAAAACAGAGTTGCAAGCAAGCATGTGGTCATAATGCATTGAGACTTCAAGGCAATGGGGGCTGCATTTCATTTCATTTCCTGTCCAGCTCAACAGGAATTTGGCCATTGATATTTTCATGTGGGCCCCTGGAAAAGTGTGCTTTTGTTTGGAAATGTCATCAATGTGAAGGCAGTGGTAGGAGACATTAATGGAGACACTGAATAGGGAGCCGCCTTGTCTGTGATTCTGTGGCTGAGAAGAGCCCCTTCAGAGCAGGCTGAGTCGGGCCTGTCAAGCCCCCATACAAGTGGCCTTGAACAAGTATTGTGCATCATTGCATGACCTAGTAAAATCCACTGATTTCTTTTTTCTTGTTCAACTTCATTTATTTTCCAACATGTTGATCAATTCTGCAATGACCTCTCCCATCATGAAAATAACATTCAATTTTTCAGTGGGGTTTCTTTTAATGACATGTACCTTCTTATTCATTTTTCTTTTATAAACTATTTTATTCACTACGGAAATTTAGAAGTTAATCGACAACTCAGCGGATTGAGTAACCACAGTAATAGTATTAACTCATCTAATGAAGAAAAACAGCTTCAAGTCTTCAACTGGATGGAAATTCATAGAAATGGATTAAGTTAACGAGAAATACAAAAGCAAAGAAAATTCATCACGAACGCCTTGTGGATACATAATACACAACTTCGATCTTACTGATTCCTATATAACCTTTGGCAGTGAATATACTCACAAGCTGACAATCTAATGAAACTAACCCTTAAACCAAAACACAGAAACACTACTACGAATCTACACCTGTACTTGATACAACATAGCTCATCCCTTCATTCTCTAGGATGCCCAATGACAGCCAAGAGCAACAGATCTTGAATTTCCGAAAATGTAAAACAGCAAAAATCCACTGCACTGCCTTTAGCTTTCTCATGACACCAATATTCCACCACATGGAGCTGGATGAATCCATTCATTTGCACGTATTAGAGAAATTCCCATCAGGAACCATTAGTTTGTCGCGAACAATTGACCAGCTTATGCTAACTGAAAACTCATAATGCCCAGAAAGGCTTTCGAGCTGTCACCGCACCAGAATTGCTTGTGGGTAATTCTTCTTTAGTTTCCTCAGAGTCATCATCATCCTCACCATATTCCATTAGCCTGACCAAAGTATCTGAGATAGCCAAAGTTCAGAAATATTTATACTTTTTTTTTGTCAGACATTCATACATCATTGGTATACAATCACAAACGAAATTACAGATATGGAAGGAGAACAAACAATATACCATTTTCCAACTCCCCACCCCCCAAAAACACACATGCAAATAACCTTTCTAGTCTTCCCGTCAAAATTAGCACACACCGGAAAGAGAAAAACAAGCAGAGCAGGTCTTCAAGCTTACCAGGGACATCATCAGATTTTGTTTTGGTCAGAACGTGTGCTGATGAGGTGAATTTTGGTGGAGGCGGCGGCATTGTTCTAGGTAGGGGTGGTGGCATTCCATTTGATGCTGGCTGGACCAATTTCTTTGGAGCTGGCAGAGTTGATACATTTCTCACACCCAAATCTGCCAACAGTTCATTTGGCTTTGACATTTCCAGTTCCTGCATTCAGTTGGGGAAAAAAGAAACCAAAAGGAAAAACTAACAGCTCAATAACCATAAAATGGAGGTGTTATGTAATAAAGTTGATTAATAACCTAAAGATTAAATACTGATATCTGCAACTGCGAAAATTAATTTATCAAAACAATAAAATTCATATAGGCACAAAGTTACGACACTCTATAAAGGACATACTTAAGTTAGTAGAGACAATGGATTTCATATCATCAAGCAAGTCTAGCATCTAGCATGTCTTTCAAGGATATGGCCAAGTTCATAAAGGTATACAACAAATAGAAGGAAGTGTGAACCGCGTCTTTTAATGACTAGTACACATAAACTTTTGCTTACAGCAGGAGCAATCATAGATCAAA
Source organism: Prunus avium (assembly GCF_002207925.1). The sequence goes on from NW_018921260.1 coordinate 109,924, forward strand.
TTCCACTAGTAGCACCCACCAGCATGCACATCCAATTTTCTCACAGCAAGAGGTTCAACCATCAATACCAAAGCTATTTTTATGTCAATACAACTGCCATAAAGTATCAGTAGCTGAGATTTTGCATAACTCTTTACTCATTAAAATGATGGAGTGTTCATGAGATGCACGTGAAGTTGGCATTGGTCATGATGGTACCTCTTCTCTGGGAGTTTTGGCTGTGCATGCTGCTGGTGACAGCCCAAGAAGGAAACACTAAGAAATGAAGAACTCCAACACCGGATTGATTTATCACAAACTGATAACCAACAGAAAACAAAATATATTATTGTAACTTGACCTAAGTATATAACATTAAACTAAACTGCATGAAATCTAGGTTGTAGGTGGAATATAGCTCCAAAGCCACAAGTGAACCCCAATGGCGCCTCCAAGATTGAAAACCCTGTGAAAAATACAAACTAGTGGCCCAATAGAGAGGTCCAGTATTGGCATGTTAGCCTCATAGAAGGTCAGAGAAAATACCTGGAATAGCAAGCACTGCAAGTCAGTACAAGATTCAATTACATTACAGTGATGACAAAAGACCAATTCAAAGTAAAAATCGAACATTTAGCAACATCATCCATCTACCTAAATGATCATGTTGGTGCTGAAGAAAATTCAAAGTTTAGACTTAAAAGTATATATATATATATATATATATGCATGCAGAAAAAAAAGAAAAAAAAGGTATGGCCATATCTGGTATCTTAGTTGATGGGAAGTTTACCCAAAGACAACAGTAATGTCAAGAAAATTAGTCTCTCCCAAGTCCAAGCTATATGGACAGTTAACTAGCTAATCAAGCTATCTTAGCTTGACTTGGCATTTGCAAGGTCAACCGAGACTTAGCAGTATTTGTGGTTATAACCCAAACATACTAACTGAACAATATATAAAGGATAGAACAATAAAGCAGGACCAACTGGTCTTTGTGGATCAACAACCAGGGAGCATGCAATGGTACCTGATGGACTGTTGCAGGACCAACTGGTAACTCCTGAAACTTCCGCCTCTGTGACTGTGGAGGTCGTTTCTCCTTCTCAGAACCAGAAGTGGAGTTAACATTCAACTTTGGTTCAGTGCTTGGCGCTGATGTTGTGGGAGCAACTGTAGAAGGGATAGGGGATGACTGTCTAAGGGCAAGAGCAACTTGTTGCAAAGGTGTGACTTGAGGATATATCCCACCGTATCCATTGTAGCTTGTTCCATTAGATAATAGAGGTAGAGGTTGGGGAAAACCACCAATGTTTGCCTGAGATTGAACAGAGTTTAACAACCCTCCAGGTTGAGATATTGCCCCTTGAGAGAAGACAGTAGCGACCACAGGGTTTCCAACAGAGGAAACTGCCGGAGCTGGTGTAGCACCCACAGTTGGAGACGACAAACTTGTAATTGTTTTTACCTCATTTCCAGAACTCTGAACTCCAGCCAACAACTGATGCGGTGGTGGAACAGCACTATATACCTGCTGTGGGGGTGGAACAGCACTATAAACCTTAGATGATGAAACCCTATGACAGAAAATGGCAACAAGTTATCTACCATACCTAATTACAAGCTACAGCACAAACCATAAAAGCTAATGGAAACCATATTTTCATGCATTGAGCAGAACCAGCAGAATACCAAACTCAAAGTTGCTGCCATTGCAGATTTAAATTCAACAAGTTGGGTGAAACAAATAGTTATTACCAAGGGCAGCTGAAACATGATTATCTCCAATTGATTAAAGGGTACTGATTTTCCCACTCCCTTTTTATCCACTTACACTCCATTTTTCTAAACAAAAAGGAGTGTAGGTGGATAAAAGGGGAGTGGGAAAATCATTTTCCTTGATTAAATGATGAAAGGTTTGGGAACACAAGTAAATAACATGTTTAATTTTCCCGAAATGAATGTAAAACCAAGAACAGAGAGAAAATCCCTCGTCATATTTTGCCAGAAGTTAGAACACTTCTAGCCATGCAATGCCTCAGAACAATTGAAAATCTAATTACCTGGAGACACCACACTCTACACTGATTGTATCCAAAAGATTTTCAGCCAGAAGTTTAGCATCTTCAAGATTTTTTGAATTATTACTTGACAAGAATAAATGCAATGGTAGCTGTCCTTCTGCAAGCGAAATAAGTGAAAATAGGTAACAATAGCCAACAAAATATCAGTATGCTGGAGTAAGAAGCTTGCAATAAGATCATACTGCATACAAAAGGTGATACCTTCGCCATTTACACTCTCAAGATTTCCTGAACCACGCCCTCTGAGTGACACAGTTGCTCCTGTTTCATTCATAATGTGATTTATATACTGGTCCTGCATGTACCAAACCAAACCACCACCAACACAAAAACAATTTCTCCCAATTGTATGGAGATGTCAGAGAAAGCTTCAAACATTAGAATCTCTTATCTTCATTATGTGCAAAATAAACTGCTTAAAAAGAAACAAATCAACCCTCTTACGAGCATAAAGATTTTATATAGTAAGCGCATATGACAATTAAAGCAATGTCAACATGATACTATATGATACAGATGAAATGAACACTGGCTAACATAGAGTTGTAGAACTCATGGAGAAGGGGGGTGGAGGAAGAGATGAGATGGAAAGAGAGGTTGAAAATTATTAACTTGACTACAAGGGACACTGCTAAATCCTAAATCCATAATTTCTTTTACTGATAAGACAGGTGGAAGAGGGGAGGAAAAAAAACTAACTCACATTTGGCCCACGTATACGAGCAGCAATGTTCCATGACGGATCTGCGTCAAAGCCCAAATACACACAAGTGTTCGGTGCCTGAGTAACCAGATTCAATATGAGAATTTCTGCAATCAATTGTCCATACCATAAAAAAGTTGACATTTAATGGAATCATACCGTCAATCCGTTGCTCATAGTCGGATTCTGACCCTGTTTCAGCATTTCTTCAACCATGGCAGCTGCACGGTCAACTGCTAAAATCCGTTCTGCTGTCTCTTTTAACTGGAAAGCCATGATTATGAAGAAACCAAATCCAAATTCCACCATGAATTTTTTTTATTAAAGATGGACACTTTGACAGACGGGGTACTTTTAGAAAATGCAATATGGCCCAGTTTACTATACTAATGATTGTTGTTGAACTATCTAATCTTGACAATCGACATCAATGAGATAAGTTTAAAATAGCTTCCATATGATGATGATACATATTTTAAGAAAAAACTATCTAATCATGGGTGGACAAAAGAAATTCTCACCAAATCTATTGCACACTTTCATTATCAAACATAAGACATCCATAACAGTCAGATTAACTGAGAAGATTTTCAATACAACTTATGCTCCAAAAATAAAGCTAATTTACTTACATTAGCCCCTGCAGAAATATGAAGATATAATGGCTTTTCACCATCAGTTGATGCATTTGGTGGACGATACTTGCCCCTGTAAAGGCAATTTAGTATACGCATTACACATATGACGCATGAGCTAAAAAAGAAACAACTATAAATGCACCTAGTACTGCCATTGAAAGCCAACCAACCTTGTTATCACCACAGCACCAGTGCATCTTTGGATCTGCAAGTAATATACACCATCAACCTCAAACAAAAGAACCATCCATTACAAACTAAAAGTAAATTAAGTCACTATATTTTCTTTTGAAGAAAAAAAAATACACCTCCTCCTGTGTTTGGCGTTTTGTCAGCTTGTAACGAACAAGAGACTCTGCATCGTTGATAACAATTTCTCGGGCTATTAACTCATCTTGGATCTTTGGCTACAAATCATTGAGCAAAACAAACAAGAAATTTGAAACAAATCAATTGCAACATCAACTGGAATACAAGAAAGAAAATAACAATTAGTGCATAAGTGGATCCTATATGAAAAACAATATCCCAAAATAATGAATTATGATTGGATGGCGGATGTTTCAATTTATGCAAGCTCCAAATCTTCATGTGCGCAACATAAACTAAATGCAGCAAAATTCAAGCAAAATAGATCTTTTAAAGCTGTGAAAAGTGAATAGCCAATACCCAAAAGGTAACTCACTTGAATTAATTTTTGGATGACCGTGGCAGTCTGTTGCGGTATCAGAGGTACCTGATACACCTGAGGGATGGTAGGACAGCTAGCCTCAAATGGATTCATCAGATGAGCACCAGTCACTGGAGTTACGCCAGGAACTGTAATCCCACCAAGCAACCCCGCATTTCCCAATGGGAAAGCCCCAGGCACTGCTAAACCAGCTGAAACCAAGGATGCTGCAGGTTGATCCCACTTTCTTTTCTTCCTGTAGAAAGTGCTAAAGGTTAGCAAATTTTGGTGGACCACATGATTTGAAATACAAATGAACAGTGGCATGCACAAGCTCAAGCTCGCCCTAATCACAATTCCCAGAATTAGATATCTTAAACTAAATAATAAAACTAAACGATCCTCACAAACTTTTTCTTGGGCAATCAAGATCATGGTTCAGACAACACTACTGGCCGCAGAACTTTAACAGTAAGCCAAGTCCTCATGTCCAAACTATTTCAAGTAATGAACGTCAGTTTATATACTTCCATCTTTAAACATCCAATTCAAACACTGTTTAACAAAAGGGGGCCACATTTCAACCCTCATCCCCACCAACGTCTTGCAAATTGGAAAGAAATTGATAGTCGAACTATCATGATGCAGAGCTCACACAAAGCAATAACAAAATTGAAAATATGTAAAAACTCCCAAGAAAAAGAAGAAACCCTCTAAAACCCTTCCCATGCATCCAGCATAAGAGCAAACAACCACAACCCTCAACCATGTTATTACAGTCGTTAAACAAAAACATAGTGAATTAAATTTTGAAACATAAGAAGAAAATCCAGTGAAAAAATTACAAGGTCGTAATTGAAAGATATGAAATTTAAATTTGTCAAATGAATTAGGGTTTTAGTCGAATGAGAGGGACGGTACCTTTGCCTTGTTTGTGAGGCATCATTGGGCACATCGGAGGAAACCTTAGCGCCATTATCTTCTGTCATCGCTGATTTCTGTTCACCTTTTTTTCGCAGAGAGATTACCCAATATCAATCTTGGTTCTTTTTTCTGTTTTTGTTCTGATTTCTTGGTTCTGTTTAGTTTCTAGAATTTTTGGTTTCTTTTCTTTTTCGTCTCTTTTTCATAAAATCTGACCTCAAGTATTTTATATTCAACTTCATATAATATTCTCCGGTGTGAAGCCGAAGCCCAACGGCACATAAAGGCCCTGAAAAAAGGCCCAATAAAATAGACAATAAACTTAGCCCAGAACTCTTTACGGTTCAGGTCTTCCTCCTCGTATATTATATTAATTTAAAGTACTTTAGATTATTGTTTGTATCGAAAAATTATGATTTCAGTGAATAATCTGCAAACGTTACATTGTGCATTGTGCGTTGTTTCTTTCTTGGACAGTTGGACTATAGCCCTCTATTTAGATAAAGGAAAATAACTTGGAATTTGGCTAAAAACTTGGAATTTGGCTAAAAGTCAACAATTTAAAAGGAGAAATTGACAAATCCCTTATTTGACAACTTAAGTGCGAAATTTATCATATAACAGGGGAAAAAATTGTAGATATTGAGGCATCAAATTCCTGTGTTTAATTTCCACCAAAATAAACGTCATTTCAAAAAATTTATAGTGTCAATTATACAATTCGACATATAAACCCAAACATTGAAATTTTTAATTATCAAAAATTGAAATAATGGAAATTTAAATTCCGTAATTTTTAGAATTCTATGTATTCCTTCATACAAACGGAATGCAGCTGTCTACAAGAAAGTCATCATTCAGTGTGCTCTTTATTCAAACAACGCACACGTGACCAACAACGAACATAAACTAACTGTAGCTTTCGAGTAAACGATAAAAGGTCATAATGATAATTCCATGTGGCAGATTTTTACTGAAACTAAGGTAATTTCTCCAAATTATTATTATTTTTTAAAATAAAAGTTTTTCACCTGAAATTTTACAATGAGCATTGAGCACCATTTCAAAGTACTTATTTGCAACACTGAAAATAGTTTGAGTTAACTATAGCTGACCCTAACTATGAATGTTATTCATTTATTTCTTTAATGTACTTACAATTGCAGATTGGATCCTCTGAAAGTTTTATTATGAGTAGTTGTGTGAAACCTCAAAAACAAAGTGAGATCAATCCAGTGGTTCTCCTTCATTCCTTTGACAGGTTCATTTTAATCCTTGCAAATTGCAAATTGACCATTACATTGTGATGTCCTACTGAACATGTTTCATGTTTGCACCTGTTAGTTCTTGTTTAGAGTGGAGGTGCGCATACCCCCTGCTTGAAGAAGCTGGTTTGGAGGCTTGGGCTGTTGATGTTCTTGGGTGGGGATTCTCTGATTTAGGTTCATTCACCTGTCTTTTCCTCTTTGTTATTTGGTCTGGATTGGACTTTTTTTCTTTTTCCTATCTCTCTTTTGCAACAAATGCTTCATTGTTCATCCGTTTAATCATTCTTTATCGGTACTAGAAAGGCGCCCACCATGCAGTGCTGCATCCAAGCGTCATCATCTCTATCAGGTATCCATCATGTACTGTGGTTTTCTTCTTCTTTACTCTCTTCTTTTATCCAGAGAACGTTGTTTCTGTCTTTAAGTTATGCCCTTGGTGAAAAATGCTGTTTGTTTGTTTCTATATAGCATGTGATGTAATAATATCTTTGGTTGGCAACTCAGCTAGAAAGTTGTCTACAATGGATTGGATATTTTGCTATGTTAATTACTTAGTTGGCATTGGATTAAAACTTTTATCATCTGTTGTCAAAATTGAAATCTAATGTTATTATTTGAGCTCAAAGATATAACTTGTTTTGACATTTCAAATATAGTTTTGGAAGTCCTACATCAGAAGGCCAATGATATTAGTTGGACCAAGCCTTGGTGCTTCGGTTGCAATTGACTTTGCAGTCCACTATCCAGTAGCTGTAAGTAACTCTTACTTTGAGCTCATTAGCTCTACATTCATTGTTTAAGAAATTATTTAGTGTGCTTTTCATGGATTAATTTTCAAGTTCAGATCATTTTAGTGGTTCTATCATAAACTCCAATATAAGTTGACGCCGGAGTTCTATTTAAAAGCTATATATAGACTATAGCATTTTGGATAAACTTACAATAAAAGGTTTGGAATTTTTTTAAGCCTTCTGCAAAGTGTAAACCTGTGATTCTTAATAAATAAATCAAGGAACATTCGATGCAGAAAAACCTCTGTGGTTTGAAATTGAGTGGATTTGAAAAACTGTGATCTGAGTATTGACATAATTGAGTTGACCATCATTTCCTGAACAAATACTAAAACTTATATACCTGCATGTATAAGATAATTAGCTAACTTTTAGGAGTTATTGAGGCAACCTCGTCTATCCGTCTGGTGTCTTAACATTGCTGCATTGCACTCTTACTCTGCACCTCCACCCATTAAATTGTTGGCCCTCACTCTTGTTGTTATTTGCCTGATGATGTCTAGCTGATTTTAATTTTCTATTTTACAGGTTGAAAAGCTGGTTTTAATCAATGCAAGTGTGTATGCAGAAGGCACTGGAGACCTGGCAAAGTTACCTAAATTCTTAGCCTATGCTGGGGTGGGTGTCCAAAAATGCTTGAATTTTACTTCTATAATTATATCATCAAACCTGATGATTTCCAAAGGACGATGTTCTATTATTGTGATGTTAAAATATCATTATGTGCATATGATGCGAGGTCATGCGATGTTCGTCAACATTAGGAGGCAGGGAAATCAGATATTTTTCATTGCTTTGTCCTGCCTACTACACCATTATGTCAATCATACATGAAATTTTCTTTTAATGAACTTGCTTAGTGTTATGATTCTGAACTTTTTATTCACCAGGTTTCTTTATTGAAGAGCATCCCTCTACGCCTTTATGCAAATTTGTTGGCCTTCAATGGCATTTCATTAACTACAACCTTTGATTGGACTAATGTGAGTTAATCCTTTTGTTAATTTACTCTTCCAATGGAACAGACATTTAATGTATTTTTTGAAAATTTTATCTTGGCAAATTTGTCTATCTTGTTAAAGTAGGTCTAATGAAAATCTGATAGAGATCCTGCCCTATTCAGGTTGGCCGTTTACACTGTTTGCTGCCTTGGTGGAAAGATGCAACAGTCAGTTTTATGAGTAGTGGAGGCTACAATGTTATTTCCCAAATAAAACAGGTAGACTCGCAACATCTTAATGGATATGGTATAAGTGCAAAACAGAATTCCGTAAGTCCGGATGGGCAATGAGTAGCTTGAAATCCTGTTAATATATGATATCTGGGGGCAACTAAGCTTCTAGGAAGGACATGCAGTCTGAAATCTTATTTTACAGGTGAAGCAAAAAGCACTTGTGATTTGCAGTGAGCAAGATCATATTATCAGCTACAAACAAATATTGGTCAGTTTTGAGCTGCTACTTAACTTCTGTGGTTAGAACTACACTAAGCAGGTCAACACAAATGCATTTTGTAACGAATGGCCTCGGCATGTTTCAAAGTCATTTTAAGATAGGAGACTGAAATTATGCTCTTGATTTTAAAAAGTGCATTAGAGATTTGGTATTATTTGAAGTTTGCAACAGACTTATTTGGCAGTCAATTAAAATAGATTCAAAACTGAACAAGCCTGTTTGAAGTTAATTATTCTGATTTTTAAAAAAAGGTGAATGAGAACTTCAGCCTCCAAATGGGCAATTCATGATAAGCATTTTGCAACCCCTCCTTCCAGTAATTTTCTTTTCTTGCTGTTCTTAGGAGGGCGGCTGAGCTATATTTAATGTTTGCACATTAGTACAAGTAACTCTGAACATTTATTTCAGGCACAATGTTTTATACTTCACCTTGTTGTAATTGAAATGCAGAGGCTACGCTGTGAGCTTCCGTATGCAATCATGCGGCTAATACCAGATAGTGGTCACCTCCCTCATGTTGAAAATCCCACCTCTGTTGCGAAACTAATTGCAGGGTTTGCTCAGAACGATCGTTGCTGAGGACGAGACTGTTGCAGAATTTGTTGGACTTGTCCTCTGCTACTAAGAGGCCTGTTCTCCTTGGCAATAGTGATGTCTTTCTTTGTAACACTTCTTTCCATTTGCAGTGCTTCTGAATTTCAGAGGATGCCACCTCAGAATTAGATTTCTTTTATGTTTGCAATGTGAATCTGAATAACCGATGGAACAGTTAGCCAAAAAATAGGATGATATAAGGAACAATAAATAATTAATATTCCTCTCTCCTTTGGCACTGATTTTTCATGATGTTTGATGCTCTATATGTTTTATCTGGTTTGCTTCTAGGAGTTGGTTTCATTGTATTTTATTTGGCTCATTGGTTCTTTGTGCTTTAATTGTAATAGTACTTTAGGCTGTAGCCCTCCTTATTCAGAGGGCTTGGATGCTTTCGATTCTCTGTAATTGAATTTGTTTATCAATGACTTTTCATCTTTTGAATTGTAATACTAGTTTAGGATGTAACCCTGCAATTGTATTTGTTTATCAATGAATTTTCATCTTTTTCGCAAATTTATTACAAAAAAAAAAAAAAGGTTTACAAGTAATAATCTACTTTGAAAACTAATATAAATTACGGGGAGGGGTATTCGAAATTGAGTGCAGAGTGCGAAGCACATCGGCTCTAACTAACTTGGATAAACTCATGTCTGCCACATACGTTAGTTGTCAAATGATACATTGTATAATTATTTTATTGTTAATATGTGTGTTTTACATTTACATTTTGTTTAGCCAATGACTAAACATTTCCTTAAACATCATTATCAAATCTTATTGCCTAAAAAAAAATAAAAAGAAAAGAAAAAGAAAAAAGAAAAGAAAAAAGAAACAATAGGTTGTAGTGGACCATAAATCCAAAACGGTGCGTTTGGTACGCGACTTCTTTCTTTCAGTTACTAAACCCTAGTTCCTTCCATCCCTTGAATCTTAAACCCTGCTAGCACCTCTCTCTCGTCCTTCTCTTTCACTCAGAGAAACAAGAGATGGACACGGACGGAAATTCAGGAGACGCGTCGAGGGTGGTCCATGTGCGCTTCATCACGAAGCTCGACCGTCCTTTCAAAGTTCCAAATTCCTCCATTTCCGTCGCCTCCAATTTCACCCGATTTGGCCTATCCAGCGTCGTTAACAATCTTATCCAAACAGGTAAGCTCTAACATATTCACACGTAAAGTTTTCCTATTATCCATTGATACTCTGTTTGGCTGCTTAGAAACTGAAGGGAAAAGGATTTTACTTTAGTGTTGTAAGTTTGTTGGTTGCTTGCGATGCTTATTTGGATTTTTTATAATAAAAAATGTGTTTTAATGCTCATTGGTAATTGTGATTAGAGAATCCTGATTGGGAAGTGGAGCCTTTTGATTTTCTTATCAATGGCGAGCTGGTTCGGATGTCGCTTGAAAACTTCCTTCTTGCCAAGGGCATTTCTGCGGTACTTATCTCCCCTTTCTGATTCAATTTGTGATGATTGTAGGAATTGTGTACCCTATGTCCTATATAGGTGTATTTTCTGATAAAATACTATGTAAGCAAAATGGGAAGAAAACAAAAGAGTGCGAAGAGAGAGAATGGTACGTTATTTAATTTATCTTACGAACCAACAAGAGTTGAGCTAATTCGGTAAAGTACTCCAGCAAGCCACATAGTATGAGTTTTACAATTATGTTTTTGGGTATCACAAATCTGCAAAATTGATTTGATGCGATGTTCTTGAACTGAGATTTATTTTTGGTCCATTTTAAATTTGGTGTCAATTCAGAAGGTCCTTCTTTCTAAAACTAGAGTGGAATGAGTCTAGAGTTGCATATGTTGCTTTAACGAGCTGATTTGAGAGAAGTTTTTCCACCATCTTTATTTGATAGCTAACTGTAGGTTTACAACTATTACAGGAAACAATATTGGAAATTGAATACATACGGGCTGTAGTTCCACGCAAAGAAGAAGAACCTTCTTTACATGATGACTGGGTCAGTGCAGTTGATGGTTCTAGTCCCAGGTATCCACATAACATATTGTGATGTGTTCTTCATTTCTTCACAGAAGTCATTCTTAAGTGCTCCTAAGTTTTCCTTGTCATAAACTCTTATCCTGCATGGCTTGGGTTATACCTTCAAATTAAATTTCTTGATCACATGTTGGTAGGTGCAGTATGTAAATGATAATATATCTGTCATTAAGAAAATTTGATGTGAGATTAATTTATTTGAGCTGGGGAATTTTAATCCCAACTCCCAAATCTCTTCAGAGGAAACCTTCATTTGTCATTTCTCAGTATGTTTGTTATTCATTAGATGTGTTTGCATCTTTTGCTTCATGGTGCAATAGAGATGAAGTTATCTCTGAAAACATTATCTTAAATTCTAAAACGTCTGTAACTTGTGTTCTTTGGCAGGTTTTTTTTGACAGGGTGCTATGATGGTTTAGGAAGGTAATTTTACTAAGTTTTGTTATATTTTCTGTATATTGGGATTTCTTGTGTGTATGTCAAATAATTCTTGATATACCCATAATAAGGAAGCTTGATGTTTACTCTCCTGATTTTGATCTTCTTTTAGGGTATGGGAAGCTGCTGGTGTATGTACACACATACTGGAAGGACACAGTGAACCTGTTTCTTCTGTTAGCATAATCAATCCAGAAGGTAGCCATAAGTATCTGTAATTCAATTTCCAAAAATCTTTAGGTCTTGTCACCATTGCTTGAGCAGTTATTTATCTTTTAATTTTTATGCAGGTGCAGATAGTGTTACCGTAGCTACTGCTTCGAAAGACCGGACACTTAGACTGTGGAAGGTAATTGGATGAGCATACTTTTTTTATAATGGTAGTCTTACGCGTTCACTAATATTTTTATTCATTTTTCGGGGGAAGTTCAATGCAGAAGATACCAGAAGAAATCCTTTGAAGATAAGTGCATTCAAAATTTTGCGTGGACATAGAGCATCTGTTCAAAGTGTTGCTGCTCAGACCTCTGGAAACATGGTCTTGTCTACTCACCTCTTCTTTATTTTTTGGTTACATAGCAGTGTATGTGAGATTGGGCTCTGACATCAAGTTTGTCACTCACCTCTTCTTTATTTTTTGGTTACATGTACTTAGATCTGTTCAGGCTCTTGGGATTGCATGATCAATTTATGGCAGACAAATGAGCCAGCTTCAGAAGGTGACACTGTATCAACAAAGAAGAGAAAAACCACTGGTCAAGCTAAGGAATCTCAGTCGGAGGTATTTTATATGTATTTCTAAATTTATATATAAGGGTTTAATAATTTTTGGGGTGACATGCAATTGACTATGTGGGAGAGGCTTTTTAAATATTTAACTTCTGGGCGTACACTGTTTATACAACTTCAAGTACACACAAATGGCATTAGAACATAACATTTTGTTCTCAACTGAAAGTTTTCCATTACTGAATTATTGATGTTTTTTTTTAATTCTACCTATTATTTAAATTTGTTCCTGTTAATGCAAAACAGTAGTTTGTTGTAATATGTAAAGGTAATGGAAAGATCAATTCATGTGAAAGGGATGTCTATGTAACAAACAGAATTTAATTCATTCCTTTGAAGGGGATGCTTAGCTGCATATTGAATTTTTTTTTGTGTGGAGAGTTTAGCTAGAAATACATGAAGTGTTTCCTCTTTAGAAAGATTTAAAAGATTATTGCATCAATCATCATTGTGTGGTTTTCCTCTTTAGGGGGAGGCTGTTTCTTCTCTAGTGGGCCACACACAATGTGTATCTTCTGTAAAGTGGCCGGAGCGTGAAACAATATATTCTGCATCGTGGGACCACTCTATTAGAAGGTGGAATGCTGAGACAGGCAAAGACTCGTTGAACATAGTAAGTGCAAATAGATTTTTTCTTACCTCTCTGTTGTCTGAAGTCTTTTTCCATAACCATGCCTGTATGTGGCATCGAATACTTATCACATGCTACAGAACAAAGTCCTTGCTTTTCCTTTCTCAGATTTCTTGAAAGTTTAAATGGTAACTTTCTCTTGCCATACAGTTCTGTGGTAAAGCCCTCAACTGTCTCGATATTGGAGGTGAAAGTTCTGCTCTTGTTGCTGCTGGTGGTTCTGACCCTATTCTTAAGATATGGGATCCTCGTAAACCAGGTCTGTTAGATGAGCTAAGTGCTTTGTTCTCTCTCTGTTTCACGCGCACACGGACACAAACTCAACAACACAAACATCTAACATAATATTTTTTTTTCTAGGAACTTCTGCTCCTGTCTATCAATTCTCATCTCACACTTCTTGGGTTACGGCATGCAAGTGGCATGAGAAGTCTTGGTTTCATTTAATTTCTGCATCTCATGATGGAAAAGTTATGCTGTGGGATTTGAGAACTGCTGTAATGCCTTCTCCTTCTTTTGCTATCTAACAATGGTTCATGAGTGCTGCCCAACGTGACCTTTAAATAAATTTGGTACTTAATAATATTATTTTCTCTTGCAGTGGCCCTTATTTGTCATTGATGCACACAAAGACAAGGTATAACATTATTCTTTCTTTCTAACCTTTATCATTTCTTCATTATTGTAAAGAAATTCAAATTTTTGATACTATGGTGATCTTTGCTGTAACTCAGGCACTATGTGCTGACTGGTGGAGAGGTGATACTGTGCTTAGTGGTGGGGCAGATTCAAAGCTTTGCATGACTTCTGGGGCTTCTGTGCTGTGAGAGGTAAAAAGTTAAAGTTTATAGGTTATTTAGAAACTTTAATTGACCTTTAAAACCTTAAAGTGAAATAGATTCTTTTGAATGTTGTCTTCACTATAACTCAATCTTGGATAAGAGTAACATAACTCATCAGTGGAACAAGACACTTTTATATACCTTTTTATGTTCATCTGGGTGCATACCTACACAGATGAGCTTTGTTTTAAAAGTTTGTTTTGATTTGATGATCCTACTTTTTACTGTATTCACATGTTGCATTAAAAGCTCAAAGATTTTCTCTCTTTGTATTTGGCTTTAGTTTCCTGCTCAATTGTAATATCTGTACTTTTGCCTTTGTTCTCAGCTCTAAGCAGAAGAGTGATTTGAAGATGGAAGTTGCATAGCTGGGAACATCCTCAAAGCTCTCTCTGCATTTCTCATGATCTTCTAGAAATGGTGGTGAGAATAGGGCAGTCAAAGTTTGCGTCTGGGGGAGGTTTGACCAAGGGTTTAGGTGCTCGGTTGTCTCATAGCCGGAGCCGGAGATATATAGTTTCAGAGCTAATTTTCATCCCATGGCACACTATGGTTGTAGCAAATAGAACAGGCTTTACCTCTTTATACGTGGTCGTGATCTGGACTCTTGAGAGTAATATTCATCATGGATCCGCTCCATGCACAATTGCATGATTTATCTTATATTCCTTGGTAATTTTATGTTTTATCGAAGTTTGCTTGTATTTTTCCGAGTGGTTCGATCCTTCTTCCATTATCTTTATCTTCTGAGCCAAGACAGATTACTATAAAGTTAAACCCTAATTTAGGTCTTCAAACCTGCTGCCATACATATGTAATGTAAGATATCACATCAAAGATGTGTTACTAAAAAAATTATTGATTTGTTTGTCAAAATTGTTGATACTACTTTTAAAAAAAGGAGATTTCTTGATACCTGTGAACGGAAATTCTAGTAGGATTTTCTCGAATGGTAGGCAACCTACTTCTTCAAAACGGCAACCCTTTATTTCTTTTATTAAGTTTTCAATTTATCTAAAGATACCATCATGCAATCAAAGTATTATTTGAAGATCTGGACTAAGTTTATCGCTTAAACTTTTATTTATTAGTTTATGTAATTTTCCGCCAACGGGATTGAGCCTAATGAAAAAGGACTTTAGCTTGCAGATTACTTGTCTTAGGTTCAAACCTCCATTCCCCAAATTACTGTTATAAAAAAAAATTATATAATTTTCCATGAGATATAAGCAGTGGTTGAAACTTTAAAGTATGAATAAAAAGATAATCGGACTAAATTTTCCATCACTTTCTCTGAGTTTGCCAAAAGAGTCAGATTTGGGAAAAGTGAGTTCCCTTTTACAGATGGGCCTCTGTGGAGTGTGTGTGACACTGACAACCCGTGAGTGCAAACTAAACCGTTAAAATGACTGAACTGCCCATCAAGGGGTACTGCTTCAATAAGGTTTTTGTCTTTTAAAAAAAAGGCTTTGGACCAACAAATTTAAAATTAAACAACTCTCACTCTCTTATTATTTTTGAAGTTTCATGTTAATTTCCTTTTATAAAAAAAAGAAGGAAATATTATCATACTGGTGTACATATAATTAGGGGTATTTAAGTCAATTACAATTACGGTCAAATAATATTATTGTCCCAATCCCAAGCTCGAGTGAAAGCCGTTTTGCATTGCCACTTTCGCGGCATATAAATGCCAGCCTCAGTCCCCGCGCCATTACATTTAACATATCCTATTTCTCTGCTCTGTCTCGCATCCAAATCCACATAACAGAATTCCCCATTTTTCTTTCTCTCT
>NW_018921260.1:127326-165090 GCF_002207925.1 Prunus avium
CTCTCTCTCTCTCTCTCTCTCTCTCTCTCTCACGAACGAACGAGCTAAATCATGGGGTCTCTTCAGGTTGTTTCAGATTAAGCTTCAGCATTTGCATCAGGTCAGATATCTACACTTTTTTTGTAATCATTTCCTATCTAAAAATAATATATATATATATATATATATATATATATATATATATGATTTATTAAGAATCTCAAGGAGAAATGGATCATTAATGTGTACATGCATTGATGCTTGTAAATACTATGTTGTTTGATGAATTTGGTTTTCTGGGTAACATTGCTTGAATTGTTGATATTATGTTTCATTGAGATATTGTGAAACTTGAATTATATAGAATTTGGGTCTTGTTTGAAGAAACTCTTCTATTTGTTTTAAATTTTTGTGTGCCTGCCTAATATCTTACAAATCAAAATTTTGATTTCCTTACAGGAAGAGATGGGTAGCATTTCATTGCCTGACATGGCAGTTGGGATCATTCACCGCTGTCCCACTGCTTATTCAGGTGCACATTGGAAGTATGATAAGAATTTATGCCTGGGGCGGTGTCCTCCTATCTTCAGAACTGCTTCGAAAAGAAAAAAGTGTGTAATATCTCGCGACTGCTCCTGTGAATTTCTATTTTCTTTTTGTACTTTGCTTGGTAACCTTGTACTGCATTTCTTTTATATGTTGTGGAAACTACTGCCTGTTATTTGAAGTTTAAGTTTTTATCATGACCAAATTGGAAATCTTGCAGGAACCTTTTCTGCAAACCTCATTGGCTATGTAAATCAAGAACAAGTATTTTTTCAAGCATGGTATATCTCTTCATGCTGAAGGAATGATGATATATTTCTCTGCATACTAGCAATCACAGCTTTTATCAGTAGTTTTAACGTTTAGTTTTATATGAAGCTAATGGGGTAACCAGAAAGTACCAAGCATTGGAGGCATGTGACTCAGTCGTTTGATTTCTGTGGCAGGATGATTCCAGTGACACTTTTGCAGATGTGGTTGAAACTTCAGGAAGAAATGAATTGTTGAACATAGAAGAAGATGAATTAATGACCGCTAGAAAAGCTCTTTCTGAGGCCCAAGCTAGACAAGAAGCCATTGAGAAAGAGAGAGATCAATTGCTTGAAGAATTGGCCTCTTTGGAAGCTAAACAACAGGAATATGTTGCTACCATATTGCATGAAAAGGAACTGGCTATTGCAGAAGTTGAGGCAGCCAAGTCTTTGTTCCATCAGAAGCTGCAGGAATCAGTTGAAGAGAAGTTCAGCTTGGAATCTAAGTTAGTCCTTGCAAAAAATGATGCTGTTGAACTTGCAGTGCAAGTAGAAAAGTTAGCAGAAATTGCTTTTCAGCAGGCCACATCTCACATTCTAGAAGATGCTCAGTTAAGGGTTTCAGCTGCAGAAACTACAGCTGCTGAAGCAGCTTATCAGATAGAAAAGCAAATTAGGGATGTGACTGAAGGTAGTATATTGTCAATTGTGGAACAATCAAAATATGCCATAGAGAGGGCACTGGATGTGGCAGAAAAAGCTGGCGAGCATGCAACAAAAGCAGTATCAGAATTTACTGAAGGTATGAATCCACTGGATGAGCTTGCTTCTATCCAGTCAAAAAATATTATGTTACAGGGTGTCGTAAATGATTTAGAATCTCAGTTACTGCTTACAAGAAGTGACGTTGATAGGTTGAAGTTGGAGTTGGAAAAGGCCCATGCACATGGAAATGCGTTTGAGCTCCGAGCTAAGGATGCTGAGAAAGCACTGCTTGAATTTCAGGAGTCAAGCAAGAAAAACACTCTCCAGAACGAGAAGGAAATTATGTCTTTGATAGAGAAAATGAAGAAAGATTCATCAGAAAGAAAGAAGGCTTCTTCTAAGGCTTTTAAGGCTGAGTTGCAAAGCATTAGGGATGCTATTGGAGCTGCCAAAGAAATGGCGCATTCCAAAGATGATGCCTACTTGAGAAGATGCGAAGCACTGCAGAGATCGTTGAAGGCATCTGAAGCTACTACAAAGATGTGGAGACAGAGAGCAGAAATGGCAGAATCAATATTATGTAAGGAAAGACCACTAGGTGAAGGGGATGAAGATTCCATTTATGTTGTTAATGGTGGACGAATAGACCTTTTGACAGATGATGATTCACAGAAATGGAAACTTTTAAGTGATGGCCCTCGCAGAGAGATACCTCAATGGATGGCGAGGAAAATTCGTACTATCCGTCCCAGGTTTCCACCAAGAAAGATTGATGTAGCTGAAGCGTTGAGCTCAAAGTTCAGATCTTTGGACTTGCCCAAGCCTAATGAAGTATGGTCTATAGCTCAGGAAAAGCCAAAGGAGGGTGATACACTTATTGAGCATGTGATTGAGAAAGAAACAATAGAGAAGAAACGGAAAGCCCTAGAGCATGTTCTTCAAGGGAAGACCATACAATGGCAGAAGACACCAGAACAAACAAACTTAGGTTAGTTTTCTTGTATTCTCAAAATTGCTTCATGCTACTGAGAAAGCAAGTGTCTGAAACAGAGCGTGTATCTGACTTGAAATTGTGCATTGACTTCAATGCAGAGTCAGGAACTGGAACAGGGCGCGAGATTGTGGTATGTATGTTCATACCCATTATTTGAAATATCAATATGTCATCCTAGAAGTAGTAAAGATTTGTTATGCAAGACTGTCTTTGAACTTCCGTTCTGGTGTGCAGAAGTACTATTACAAAATGTGTGTCCCCAATTTCTCCACGTATATTTTTTTCAGTTTCTGGAGGTTTTCAAGAGGCTGTTCTTTCCAACTGATGATTTTGCTCCTGCCACATACTCATTATTTTGAGTGAAGATAGCCCCTCATAGCTAAAATTTGTTGTTTCTCAAGTTAGATGTTCAGATTCCCCCCCCCCTTCCCCTCTCCCTCTCTCTCTCTCTCTCTCTCTCTCTCTCTCTCTCTCTCTCTCTCTCTCTCTCTCTCTCTCTCTCTCTCTCTCTCTCTCTCTCTCTCTCTCTCTCTCTCTCTCTCTCTCTCTCTCTCTCTCTCTCTCTCTCTCTCTCTCTCTCTCTCTCTCTCTCTCTCTCTCTCTCTCTCTCTCTCTCTCTCTCTCTCTCTACACTGTGATCAACTAGAGGTTATCTTTGATTATTTTACATGAGACAAAGATGCAATTCATGGATTGTTACCACTAGTGACTCTTATACTATTGCTTTTGAAGTTTCAAGGCTTCAATTGGGAGAGCTGGAGAAAGCAGTGGTACCTGGATTTAGCTCCTAAAGCTGCTGATTTATCTAAAATTGGGGTAACGTCAGTGTGGTTCCCACCACCAACAGAATCTGTTGCTCCTCAAGGTTCATCTCCTCCATGTCCATTTTGATTTATCCTTATCTTTCTTCTCATAATGGTTAGATATAACAAGATTAATATCTTTTGAGACATTCCTGTGATGCAAATAATCATTTTGGTTGGTGGTAGTCACATATTGTTTAGTTGTTATTAACAATCTTGCACTCCTAACAATCACCTGCGCTGAATTCTTTTTCTTCTGTTGTGTTCTTCAAAGTATTTGTATGAACTCACAGTCGACACTCTACCTGCATTAGTGTGTATGTTTATCTCTGAAAATATCTACATAGAACCCGCATTAGTATATTAAGTAGCATTAAAACATGATTTGATTATGTTTGGGCCTCTGCAATATTTTTGTTTAGCATTTGTGACACAATATGATATGGCATGCAGGTTATATGCCTTCTGACCTTTACAATTTGAACTCATCATATGGTTCTGTGGAAGAACTTAAACACTGCATTGAGGAAATGCATTCTCAAGGTCTTCTGGTATGTATGTGATCTTTAATATGACTGGTTTAATCTTAGGCCATCGAAGGTCAATTCTTAAATCATTTAAAAGGTTTTTGGTTGATGATAATTTTCCTGTATTATTCGTTTGTTCTCTATTTCGGGGAAAGTGAAAATTGTTGAGAAAATGCCTTTCGTTGTTCATAGGCTCCAAAAAAAGTAATTCATATTTGGAAAGTCAGATAGTAGGGTCCAATTCTGAATAATGATGTGCATATGTTATAGGGATATCTGCTCCTTTCCTTTTTTGTTTGATTATCATATGTGAATATTCTGTGTTGGATTGGTAATATGTGTTTCCAATGAACAGGCCTTGGGAGATGTTGTCTTAAATCATAGATGTGCTCAAAAACAGGTAAACTATTGATCGTATTTCATTGATTGTTTGTGAAACTTCATGGTAGTTTGTTTATGATAATTCTCCTGAAACACCTTTTTGTTGGGAGCTATTTTCATGTTGCAAACTTGGTTGGTCATATTTGCTGTTGTCATTCCTCTTGATGAAACTCATCCTTGCTGATTTCAGAGTCCAAATGGCATTTGGAACATTTTTGGTGGGAAGCTTGCCTGGGGGCCTGAAGCAATTGTTTGTGATGATCCAAATTTTCAGGGCTGTGGAAATCCTTCAAGTGGTATTTTATTTTATTTTTCTGTTTTCCCCCCAAACTTTGATGAATTAAAGGAAGAAAATCTAGTATCATTTTTACCATTTTTGGAAGGGAGCTTACCCTCAAACTTATCTGCTGTTCATGTTGTGTGTAGGGGATATATTCCACGCAGCACCCAATATTGATCATTCAAAGGACTTTGTAAGAAACGATATAAAGGAGTGGTTAAACTGGCTTCGAAACGATATTGGTTTTGATGGATGGCGCCTTGACTTCGTAAGGTGAAGGTGTTTTTATTTTTCTTTGAGTGGAACAGGGGCCAAAGGCCCAAAGCGTTTTCTTATTTCTCAGTCTCTAACATATCTTTCTTTATCTTTTGTTGGCCAAATTTGTTCTTCTGTTCTGTGTGTATTCAAATTCCAAGTAGGATATTTTGTATATAAGCCTGAAGAAAAGAATGCAGATTGTGTGACTGTGTGGAGCTTAGTGCACTCTTGTGACTTAGGTAGTAGTTGGTTTGTTTATACAATAGTCATTCATGAGCTCTAGTGGTAGGTATTTAGTAATGAACAGACACCCTTATATCCATTCTTTGTAACAATTCCAACTTTGCTGGTATCACACGAAATTTTATATGCTGCCATGATGTAGCTACTGTATCAGCAGATTGTCCCAGAATTTGAAAATGCTTTAAATGCAGTCTATTCTAACTTCATTGTGATTTTACTTGAATTTTTGGAGAGAAAAAAGTCAACTTAATTCTTGAACCAAAGGAAAAGAAGAAGGGCTAAAAGAGCCAAAGAGCATTATGAGCACTAAACCATTGTAATCCCTAACTTTAAGTTTAAATATTGACTATTCTAAGTGAACGTGCCATGTAATGCTATAGGCACATGTCAATTTGATGTTTAGGCCAATTCAACTGTGAAGCTAATGTCTTCTGTTTGTACATTAATTTCATCCAAAGTTCAGATGTCTGAAAATTTGTGAATGCTCTTACACGTTCAGACTCTTTTTTTCTCTTGTAGTCCATGGTGGGCAATTAAACCTCTTTTATGTTGTTCGCAGAGGCTTCTCCGGTACCTATGTAAAAGAATATATTGAAGCTTCGGCTCCTGCATTTGCTATTGGAGAATATTGGGACAGTTTAGCTTATGAAAATGGAAATTTGTGTTACAATCAAGGTAAGAATTTGTGGATAGTAGATTAAATTTGTATTTCTGTTTCTTGTTGTATGATTAGGCGGATGAAAGCAAACTATAGTTCCATCTTTACGGACATTCGTTACTAATCTTTGGTCAATGGTGAAACACCCGCAACCATTCTAAATCTGCTGAATAATTCATTTTTATTCACCAGAAAACAATAACATAGAACAGTAACAGGGAAGATAGCCACAATAGCGTTAATCCATGGCTGTGTTTTAATCCTTTCATTACCTCATCCTCCACCTCTTTAAATTAGTAAAACTCCTTCGTTGCCAGAAACAATGAAATGTTTACCGTTTTGCTTAGCATGGATATGAAAATGTGAACTCGTCTATTTTTCCAGATGCTCACCGGCAAAGAATCGTTAATTGGATCAATGCCACAGGCGGTACTTCCTCGGCATTTGATGTCACAACAAAGGTACCTTCTATACTGCATCTGCGACATCCTAATTTTAGTATGACTCACTTACATAAATTATAAGGCTAAGAGTATAAAACTGACACCGAAATGAATAGTTTATCATTCATGAAATGCACCAGAACAATGTTACTCAGACAACGTGGAAAAAGTGAAAGATAGCCTGACAATGGATATGGGTTTACTTGCCAAACCTTGACGTCCTTTCTTCCAATAAATAAAAGCGAAAAATATATCCTGATAATTTAGCTAATGGTGAAACTCATGTTAAGTGGCTGCACATTTAGCCCAAAACATACTTAGTATTGCATTTTTGCAGGGAATACTCCATTCTGCTCTTCATGACCAATATTGGAGGTTAATAGATCCTCAGGGTAAACCAACTGGAGTTTTGGGATGGTGGCCCTCACGTGCTGTCACATTTTTGGAGAACCACGACACTGGATCAACACAGGTCTCTCTCTCTCTCTCTCTCTCTCTCATGTACACACAAGCACTGAACACAAATAACACTACTGAGGCACAAGGAGCTGGTTACTGATTTTTGAAACCTTATATCGAGCCTGGACAGTCAGGCTTTAACTGCTAGATTCCATCAGTTGAATCTTTGTTAAACAGCTTTTATCTAAGTTAAGACTTGATTTATAAACTTTCTAACTTTCTTTTGATTTCAGGGCCACTGGCCATTCCCACGAGATAAGCTTACACAGGGATATGCATACATTTTGACTCATCCTGGAACTGTGAGTTCTCTCAATCACCCAATTGCCACTATGAATTATTTTATGAACAGCTGCTATTTAATTTTGCAATCTTTATTTTCTTATCTCTACTGCAGCCCGTCATTTTCTATGACCATTTATATGACTTTGGTCTTCATGACATCCTAACTGAGCTAATTGAGGCTCGGAGAAGGGCCGGAATCCATTGCCGGAGCGCTGTAAAGATATACCACGCAAATAATGAAGGTTATGTTGCACAGATAGGTGATACACTAGTAATGAAGCTTGGCCATTTTGATTGGAACCCCTCAAAGGAAAACCATTTGGAGGGGAGCTGGCAGACTTTTGTTGATAAAGGGTCAGATTATAAATTGTGGCTACGACAATAGTCTGATTCAAATCGACACTTGTATTATGTTTAACACCTTGAAATTTACCATTGTAATTTTCTGTTGTTTTTTTCTCCTTTTTCTGGCACGAGGAATAAGTGCAATGGGAATGTAAAAGAACTGTTTTATAGCATTTTTTTCGTTGTAAATAAAGAAGCATGCCAGAAGAGATGGTGTGTAAATCTGTTCATTCATGCAAACATGTCCTTTTTGTTTTGGTAGGTGATTTGGGCTTTTAGCAAAAGCAGCAAAAACTTAATTTAAAAGCAAACATGTCCTTTGTGTTTTGCTTGGGTATTTTTGAATGTGTGGTCTTTTGGGCTTTTCGCAAAAGCAGCAAAACTTAATTTAAAAGCAAAAAGTTGATGTCGGTGGAGATGCAGGGGATCGAACCCTGTACCTCTCGCATGCAAAGCGAGCGCTCTACCATTTGAGCTACATCCCCGTTTTGATAATTGTTTTCAAAGTAGGCTATTTATCCAATCGGCAAGTCAAAGTTTCTTCCAAAACCAAAAGCATGTGCTCTTTCTGTATCGAATAATTTATACGTCACCGACTTTTCCCAATTTCCCCATCAGTGTGTGAAAGCAACGACGACTTGAGTCAAAGTCTCATCCCAAAGACCCAAAGTCAATGCAAAATCTGCAAGCAGCTGTTAGTGGTCTCCCTCACCTCACCTTTATATATACATTAATTGCATTATATTTATTTCCTATTAATATTCTGTGATGTAATGTCCCCCCTGCATGACCTAAATTTCACAATAAACAAATGGAGAAAAAAGAGCCAACAACAAAAAATAGCTTGAGAAATTTGTTTACCTTAAATTAGACTACTTTTGTTTTGTTTTTTTTAAAAAAATTTGGAGCATGATACGTGTACTCTGAATAAGAAAACATGGCAGTAAATGAAACAACTTGGGAAACTAAACCCAAAAGCCTTACCTCCATCCATCCATCACCCACCCCCCTGCCCACTCCTACTATCTTTAAACACGTAGTTAGTCTACGGGTTGCAATCTTACATAAACCACATTAAAATTGCCATCTTCCATTAATTTCATAGTTGGTCTTTAGATTGCTTTTCGTTTGGTGGGTAGAATAAGTATTAGGATTGGATTAGCTTAATCTAATGTCCATGTTTGTTGCTAAAAAATGAACGTGAATAAGATAAAAAATAATCCCTCCATAATCTTATTATGTGCATTTTTGTAGGATGATGTATCCTACCAATAAGGTGCGATACGTAATCAAATTATTCCAACCACTTTGATTTTGGACTCAAGACTCGATACATGTGACACGAACCTGGGACATTGGTGTCAAGGAGTAATATTTATCTTTTATGTTTTAGTTTAAGCATGACTTCATCTAATAAATTATGATGGAGTTATATTCTAGTAAAAAAGAGTGAATCTGTCAATCTAACGACTATAAACGCCTCGCATCCACTCCGAAAAATTTGATAACAAAAAGGATGATGATTCACTATTGGGCCTTGAATGTTAGGTAGGATAAGTGGGCTTGGCCCAAGCTTATTACAACCCTAGAGATTTGAGAAGTGACCAGTCTTTCCTGCCTTAAAAGTTAAAACACACTCACTTATCCCTAATTCATTGCTTAAACTGGCGGCGGGAAAATAAACGCAAAATAAATTAAAAAAAAGGTTAAGCATATTTCCAAAACTCTCAAAAACGAAAAAGCTCCAAAGGTGGGCTTGAAAAATAAAGTGCACCACCCCACGCGTGTACAATAGCGCGTGGTATCGGAATATCCCGTCTACTTTTTCCTCGCAAGCTACAAGCAAAGACGCACACTTACTAGAGCGTACGTCTCCCAGCCATCTCAATCGTTCATCATCCAAATATCTTCATCGGACGGCCATCAGCAAAGAGCAGACCAACTCCTGCGAAGTGCATTAGTACCTCTGACTCCCTGCCTTAGATTCGGGTATCCGAGGCTGAGGTTCGGGTTCCGAGCCTGAGGCGACGTTTTCCTCTGAGACTCTCTGTGAGTTGGTTGGAAAACATTTTTTTTGAGCAGTGTTTGTTTGGATCGCTTTATCTTCGGCTTTGGTCCGAGAAATGAATTTCGGTTTCTCACTCTTCTAGTCTTCTCTGCGCAGAAACAAACTGGTCAGAGAGAGAGAGAGAGAGAGAGAGAGAGCTCAGAGGCAAAGGCATAGTGAAAGAGAAGAGAGCCATTTGCGTCGTCGTTTTGGAGCTTAAGCAACTGTGAATTGAGCTACAAGAGAAGAACGACGCCGTAGTGTCCACGCTCTTGAAGAACCCTAATTCTCTTGGCTTGGATCACAGTGTGAGCTCCCAACTCCACCTTTTTCTTGCTCGCCTCGCTAACACCTCCTTATGTTGCTTTAGCTTCCTTCTGGTGTAAGAATGAGCCATTAGAGTTGGAACTATTGAGGTTTTCTGTTTCTAATTTTCGTCAAATTAGCTCGGAAATGCTCAATTCTGGTGATTCTTTTGGGTTTTGGGGAGAATTGAGGTTTCAGTGCTTGTTTGGTAGAGATATGGTTGGTTTTTTTTAGGGTTTTTAAGTGTAAAATTTGAGTTTTGCTTTTGCTTTAATTTGGCTGTCTATGGCTTGATTAATTTTTTTTAGTGCTTTCGGTTTAGTCTTTGAAATGTTTTTCGAAACTCCAGAGCTCACATTAGCTTAAGTTTATGATAACTTTGCAATTTTGGTGGATATTAGCTCTTGAAGTCTCATGAGATTCATAAATTCGGTGCTGCAAAATCCAACAACGGATATTTGCTCGTGTAGCTCCTTTTCAAGACACCAGAATATAGAGAAGTTTGAATCTTTTTTGTTTATTTATTATACAAATATTCAGGAAGGCTTGAATCTAAAAGCTGCCATCCAAGCCCCTAATTCGATTTCAAGTTCTCTCTCTCTCTCTCTCTCCTTCAAATTACAATTAATTGAATAAGACACATACAACTAGTTGTTTGACACTTGCATGGAATTTGAAACTTTATTGTCGCGGGTTCCAATTAGCAGACCGATGTAGTGGTTCTCCATAAATGAACCCACTTGAGTTTTAATTCTAATATAAATTTATCCTTTTGGTTTCCATGTCTTTTAATTTTGGACAGTTTACTAGCCTTACTGATACATGGTTCTTTTGTTGAAATTGCCTGCCAGTACTTCTAGTCTCATTTGTCCACTGAAACTTTCTTATGCAGGATAATTTTAAGAGATGCTGCTGTGGATATTTCATGCCATTTTGGAGCACACCTCTCGTTTCAAATGTACTTATTAAGCATGTGAGAATGCCTTTAAGCAGAATTGTAGGGATGAGGCAGTCTGATGCATAATGATCATAGCTATTTTCCACAAAATCAATTAGCTGGGAAAATTTGGTGCCTGGAAATTTAATGCCAGGTAACGAAATTGAAGGCAGGATCCACAAATTATATGAGCTAGATAACTATTCTCGTCAATCTCAAGTTGCGGATGGTAATTGGCCTGTGCTTTACAATCAGTGGCATGAAAAACAAAGAGAGATCAGTGAACCTCTAAGTTTCAATCGGAAGAGTAATGTGCAACAATTAGGTACAAATGGCTTCACTTTCTATGGTCTTCTTGATTGCTTTATAATTTATCTGTTTTGATTTTCATGACTGCATGGGAGTTTGCATTCTGTTTCTCAAATAGTGGACAAGTCTTGGAAAACAAGATTCTGTATTTCCTGAAGACAGTTGCTTCATGATAACGTGAAATACCCGTTTTGTGTTTTTGAATTAATGTATCTGTTGTGGTATTTGCAGATTCTGTGAGAGGACGTGGCAATCAATCCTTGACTTTTGATAAAAATTATACACAATTGGCTCAGAGACCTGGATTGTCCAATATTCAAACTACAGACCCTCATCTGAAGACGAATGGCTTTATGCTTGGACGACAGGATTTCGGAGAAAGGCAGAATCAATTTGAGTTTTTGGGTGAGAGCACAGTTTTTTCTCCACATAATTTAACTTCGAGAGGCTTATCTATCCTTCAATCAGAGCAAGAAAATGCATCAGGTGATAGCCCCACCCTGACAACCAATTCAGAAAGGTCTGAAATTACTGAAGCTTCCACTGAGTTTAACTTTGTTGGAAAGCAGCAGCAACTTGTGAGGGGTCAACAACAAGGCATTCCACAACTTCACTCAATGCAGCAGTCTGGGTACACTGACATGCAGTTGTTGCAGCAGCACGTGATGTTTAAGAACCTTCAAGAACTTCAGAGGCAGCAGCAACTGCAACAATTTGGTGATACAAGGCAACAGAATTCAGTAAATCAGCTCTCTGCAATGAATAAGCAGGCTGCTGGGGTTCAGTTTTCACCTCTCATCAATGGAACACCTGTTAATGATACATCACAAATGTTTATGAACTGGGTGCAGCGAGGTGGATCTCCTGCTGGGCAAAATGTATCCAATAGAGTCATTTTTTCTCAAGAGCAAGGTCAGACTTTGAGTTCAATGGGTCCAGCTCCTCAGCAGTTCGATGTCTCCTTATACGGTACTCCTGTTGCTAGTGGAAGAGGGACTATGAATCAGTATTCCCATCTTCAGGCGATGTCTCATGATTCTGAAAATTTGTTGACCAAGGCTAGCGATCAAACACAGAAGCCTGTTATGCAGTCATCAGGCTTCACTAACCCCTTTGTAGGTGATCATTGCACTACTGCTTCTCCGGAGCAGGCTTGCTTGCCTCAAGGGGCTTTCATTTCCAAACAAGGATTTCAGGGAAAGAATGTGCTTGGACAAGTTACTAATCAGGGTTTGAATTGTGGATCTACATTGGGCAACCTCCAGCAAGGGAATACGTTGCAAGCAAATACATCACTGCAGGAAATCAGTGGAAAGCAAGATCCAGCTGGTTGGCCTGGAACCTTTCAGAAAAAAACAATGCAGCATGGCCCTTCACAGGGTTTGGTTCCCCTAGATCCAATGGAAGAGAAGATTTTGTTTAACACAGAAGATAATTTTTGGGATGCTTCTATGGTAAAGCGCAGTGATATTGGTGCTGGAGGCTTTGGAAATGCATTTGAACAGACAGGATATTCAGATGCATTTCCTTCTCTCCAAAGTGGAAGCTGGAGCGCACTTATGCAGTCTGCTGTAGCTGAAGCTTCTAGTAGTGATACCGGGCCACAGGAGGAGTGGAGTGGATTGACTTTTCAGAATACAGACTTGTCAACTGGTAATCAGTCTTCAAACATCTTGGACAGTGAGAAGCAACAAGGAAGTTGGGCTGATAACAACCTGCAGAGTGCCTCTTCCTTAAGTTCAAAACCTTTTCCCATGCTTAACGATTCCAGTGTTAATTCTAGCTTTCCTGGCTTTCCACAGCCAGGCATCCAATTCCCAACAGAGCATAGAGAAGGGCTCCACCAGGATGAATATCATGAATCTATTCAGAAGTCTCCCAAAAACGCGAGTGAGTGGTTGGATCGTAACCTTCAACAAAAGCTATCTGTGGAGAGAAGTCAACAGGTTCAACCACATTTGCGTTTGGACAACACATGGACCAGTCAAATAAATGAGCACTCAGAATGTGATCCACGTCAGCAGAGAATAGACTCCTATGGTATTGTTGGCCAACCAAGTGGTAAACCAGAAGGTATGATTGTCCATTTTCGATCCTCTAGTGGAAATGCTTCTATTTTCAGCTCCCATGACATTGTGGGTGATTTTTGGACAGGTGAGAGTGAAGCCATGTACAAGAGGAACTCTGATGGTTCTCTGTGGAAGAGGGAAGGTGATTGCAGGGTAAATTCATTTTCCAGATCAACTGGACAATTGGAGCAAGTACAATCTGGCTCAGAGGATACTCTGAGGAACAGAGAAAATTCACATGCATTTAACTTTCATTCCTTGCAAAATTCACACATAACTAAGGTCCATCAGGAAACCAGTCACCAAGTCCAAGATAATAATAAGCTTGAATACATGAAACGTATCATATTTTGCAACAAAGAGGAGAATGAGGGCATCAGAGAAAAACAGCATCAACTGAGTAATAGCTCTCATGTGATTGGGAACTCTTATGGGAGGGAGGGTGAAACATATGAGCAACAGCAAAATTGCTACCAAAGTGACAACACTTATGACGGTAAGCGAGCTGATACATCTACTACCGTCTGCAGATCGGGGGATCCTAGTGGCATGCATGTCACTGCACGAACAAGGTAGTTTGCTTAGGAGATAATGATGGATTGGAAGTTTTTGATTCATGCCTTATATTTCTTCTGCATACTAATGAGCATTTCACATTCTCTCTTCTTCCATCATAATTATTTACCTTACGCGCTCATATTGTTTAACACATTTTACTATTATCTGCGTTCCAAACTATTTTTATGAGACATTTACCCTTATCTTCTATTTTGTATGTTCTCATGGAATCTTTTGATGGCTTAACCACAGCAGTCAAAATATGTTTCATCTTCTTAGCAAAGTTGACCAGTCGAAGGAGAATAGCTCTATAGCACAATTTGGGCCTTCTGGATTTAACCCATTATCTGAGGTAACTGAGGCAAAAACTCATGGAGCATCTGTTGCTCATATGTACAGTCAGTCTTCTGCTTCTCAAGGTTTTGCTTTGAAATTGGCTCCTCCATCTCAGCGCCAGTCCAATTCAAACACTCTCTTCTCCTCTCAGGGTATGCTACAACCAGAAAGTAATCCAAATAAAATGCAAATGGATTCTGATTTAGGAGAGAAAAGCCAGAGCTGGTTACCTACTCCGTCGTCCTCTCAATCTTTGCCCCAATCACATGAATCATCACCAAGAGCCCGTTGGGATGATAAATTTAGTATTGCGGGACAATCAAGCATCTCCTCATCTTATATGCATGGGAGCTCTATTGCAGAAATTACATCCAGTCCTACATTTCCAAGGAATCAGCTTCAAACACAACATCTGTTTAGTGTACCTGGAGCAGGTCCATCTACACAGGCAACGTTACCTGGTACTGCCAGTAGACATTCACCTTCCAACCTTGCTCTACCTCAAGGTACTTCTCAGCAGATTTTTATCAACCCTGGTGGTCAACAATTCCCTGTTCTTGAAGCTGTGCCAGTATCTCAGTCTCCTTATATGTCAGGCATGCCTGCACGGGGTGGAGCTTCAGTGAGGCCACAGGGTTTATGGACAAATAACCCAAGTCAGCAACATCTTTCTGGTATGGAAACTCAAAAGGTTCCTTTGGTAAATCATGATAGCATGGATACTACTCCATTGGCTTCGGAGCTAAATAGTCTAAATACTCAAGAAGGTGGATATAGGTCATCGGAATTTGGTGCCTCTTCTATGAATTTACAAGGCTTCATTTCTTCAGAAGAGCAGCAAGGGAAGGAGAGGGCCCAGAAGCCAGTGTCATCTGGAATGCTTGATGCATCACAGACAGGGGTAAGGAATGTCTCTGATCCAAGAGCTTTGGCCTCTGGCTCATTGTTGAATCCCTCTGCAAGAAATCTTGGATTTTTTGGCCATGCTTTAAAACCTTCACATGGCTTTCATCAAAATTACTCCCCGCTGCGCCAAGTGCAGGCAATAATGAATGTAGAGACTGATCCAAGTGGGAGGGATCTGGATGAACAACAGGTAAATGCTGTGGCAGGGCAGCAGTCAACTTATGGTCATAACAAGGATGATGAACTGAGTTCTGCATCAGCTCTCAAGTCATCGCCACATGGAAATTCCAAAGCACCAAGTTTCTTGACTGATGCAAGAGAAGATCCAAGTGTAAAAACTACTTCACCATCTGCTTTCCAAGCCCAAGGCATGGTTGCATTTGGTGAAAGTGATTCCCAGAGTCAATCTACTGGCAATACTGTGTTATCTAATCAGGCAGAAACTTCTTGGGGCAATTTACGCATGGCACCCAACTGGTTTAAGCAGTATGGGACTTTCAGAAATGGGCAGATGCCACCAATGTATGATGCAAGGCTTGCACGGACTGCTGCAGGGCAGTTCTCTCTTGTGAAGCCTTCGCAGAGTCTAAACATACATTCTCCCGTGGAACAGATAGATGCTTCTGATGCTAGTCAAAGCAGCAGAGTCTGGCCAAGTACAGCTGCCAATTTAGTGGGAAGTGAACCAATAACTCCTTCTGTGTTGCCTTCAGATGCCATTGATGGAAATACGGCTAGTGTTAGACCAAAGAAACGCAAAATTGCAACATATGAACTTCTACCATGGCACAAAGTGACACAAGGGTCCAAAAGAGTTCATGATATCAGGTATTTTGTTATTGCCCATTTCTTTGCTTTTATGTCAATCTTGGTGTGTAGAAGATGAGTTACTTCTGATTAGATATTCTTTTCTTTCTTCTCAAAGACTCATCTTTTTTACCCACTGAAGTGCACAGCTGACCCTTTTCACATCTGTCACTTGAATGCAAGAAAAAAATATTCTCTTATTTTAGCCTAATTTCTTCTTAAATTTCTCTGTTCTCGTACATATACCCAGCATACACACTACTTGGGTCATTTTCTGCTCATGTTTGTTAACTTTTGTAGTGCACTTGTTTATGCAGTATGTCAGAGCAAGACTGGGCACTGGCATCCAATCGGCTGATTGAGAAAGTGAGCTTTTAGTTAAATAGATCATACAATGCAATTCATTCTACTTTAAAATTTCATCCGGATACTCAGATCCAAGTGGTTATAATATCGTTCATTTTTAATGGCAGGTTGGGGATGAGTTTGAAATGTTTGAAGATGGGCATCAAATCCTTCGATCTAAGAGAAGGCTTATTTGCACAACACAGTTTCTGCAGCATTTGCTTGGCCCTGCACCCGCATCCATTCTCTCAGCAGATGCTGCTCTGTACTATGATAGTGTGATATATTTTGTTACTAAATTATCATTAGGGGATGCATGCAGCCTGACCTGCAGCAAAAGAAACAGTGTTCATATGCCACCAAACGACGGTAATATGTAAGTGTCATCTTCATGGGTTTTTGAAAAATTGAGAGGACTTGTAATCCGATTTGAAGTTTACAAAAAATACTTGTAGTTGAAATTGTATGCCTCGAGCATTTGGCCTTCTAAGAAGTAATTTCTTTGTAAATGATTTGTAGGATTCTGGAAAGGCTTAAGTTCTCTGAGAGTATTGATGACCAGTACTTTTCAAAAGCTGTTGGAGACTTCACAAATAGATTTAAAAAGCTGGAAAATGACTTACTGAGGTATGGCAAAGTTTTCCCTTCCTGAAATCCTTTTGACATTTATGGTAACTACACTGTCATACAGTCTTTGTTGGGGGATAAATGCAGAAAAATGTTTCTTGGAACCAACTTTAAGCAGTTGGACTAAGCCTCTGCTAGAAGTTTACTGGGGTACTCATACATTTTTGCCCAATATAATCACCTATCTATTCCCAAGGTTCCGGACCCAAAAAAAGAAAAAGAAAAAAGATTCCCAAGGGTAAAATTAATATTCTGTGTTTTTCAATTCAGAATTACATAGAGTGAGAATTGGATAACCTTTAAAATTCTGCCTTGATAATTTTTCAGAATCGATACCTTTAGTATATGTAGCTATGCATTGAGCCATATAGTTAAATTCTCTTATATCATGGTATCTTTTAATGTTACAGGTTAGACAGGACGGCATCAATTTTAGATTTAAGGCTGGAATGTCAGGAGTTGGAAAGATTTTCAGTCATCAACCGGTTTGCCAGGTTCCATGTCCCCCGAGCAGATATGTCTGCAGTCCCTTCTTCATCTGGTACAATACCAACTGCACTAAGACCATGTCCCCAGCGATATGTCACTGGACAGCCACTGCCGAGGAATCTACCAGAGGGGGTACAGTGTCTTTCACTGTGATTATCAATTGATTGATCCTCTCCCCAGCTGAATCCTCTTCTCTTTTCATCTATATTTGCATTCCGTATCCCGCTCATGCACCGGTCTATGATCACTTTTTACTGACATATATGCTGGCATTGAAGAAGGAAGATGGAATGCAGGAAGTGGTCGAACCCAAGTAACGAAGGCTGCTCGTTCATTTTTGAACCAACACCTATTGTTGTCATTTTTGGGAAAGTACATATTGTTCTTTTGTATATTTTGATGAAGTTCCAAGGAGAATAGGTAGTACCTGAAGTAGCAGGAGGACCGTTGGTGTGCACGTGTCTCTAGTTGCCTAAGTTGTTGCATAAATTAGTTTAATTTAGCATACCTAATTTATACAGGAATATCTGGTGGCTGAGAGCACTGTAGTATTTCCTCGTCTCTTTCTCCCCCTCCACTTTTTCCCTTTTTGTCTGTTTACAGGTCTTTTGCTGCATAAAAGCTGTGCTGGCCGAACTGGAGAGTTGGGATGTTTGAGGGGCAAAGCAAATTAGTTAGTCAAATTGAATAATATTCTGGAAAAAGGTACAGTTTGGTTGTAATTTTATAATCCAACAGATGCTTTTATTTTACTCTGGAGACTCCACCACAAATATGGGAGAGTTTTTAAAAGTTTCTGACTGTTCCCCTTGCCCCTTAATGATAATATCTTTTCATTGGTCACGTGTCTTCCTATGTTGATGATACCTTGACTTGGATTTAGAATTTCTATTGGGGAGCACAAAATCTCTCTGAAAAGGTTGCCCGAAGCTTCCAATTCCATGACAACTTTTTCTCTTGTTTGGTTGGAAAAGTACAAGGTTTCAGTTTCAAGATCTTGATTTGATTCTGTGTCCCTCAAATGTCATAAAGCGTTTGCATATGCATATGCTTATGATGGAGTAAAAGACAAGACAAGACAAAGAAAGGCTTTTATTAATTATGGTACAGAGGACAAAAACTAAACAAAAAGGTATGGAATGGTGTTGGATTGGATTCTAAGTACTTGCTTGTTTGTCTTCCATTGGAAAATTGACTGAAAGCAGCAGCCACTGACACGTCAGACAGTTTGTGATCCTCCTCCTCCCTCTTAGTAACTAACTTAACTAATTTAACCAACCTGGTGTCCACCCTGTCTGCATCAGAATCTGATCCATTCATGATTGGAAAGTGATGTGAAAACTGAGAAAATCCTAAACAAGGATAAAAACGACCCACCAAAGGTTTTTAAAAAAAAATTGTTTGTTTTGTTTTTCATAAAATGATGATAAAACCTGTGGGGTTACTTGGTTTTGGTTCGGCATGCATATTCCGAGGAAGCTTGGATTAGGTGGGCTTCGGTGCTTTGTACGGTACAGGGGAGATCACTGTTGACTGCTGACAACATCGATTTGTTGTTTTTGTTTTCTGAAAAGGCAAGCACTTCCCTGTAATTTTACCATCATCTCCACAATCTCCACGTGGGTTTAAGACTTTTTGCCAACTGGAATGTGGGACCCGAATCACCATGGATCCACCAAATATTTCTTAGGAACGTTGGGATAATTCCTTTTGGCGGTGTACTATATACTTATGTGGTCCTTGGTCCTTGACCAATATTTTTATTGTTACATAAAAAGGCTTTGTTGGTCCAATAAATAAAAAGAAAAATTACTCGAAATTAGTTTTCCTTTTCTCAAGGAGGAATTCTGCGGTCCTAGCTTGACTAGGAATTCCTTGTTTTGTAGGAAAAAAGAAAACCCTACGAGACTAGGATTACTTTTCACATCCCACGTTATAAAACCTACCATTCAGCCCATTAGAACCACAATACCCACAAATCTCAAACAAGACTTCAAGAAAAGCCATTAGAAGCACAACACAATATACTCAAATCTCAAACAAGACTTCAACAAAAGCTATAACCTCTCTCTCTCCTTCTCTCAACCATGCAAAAGGCCACGCAAAAGACCAAGCAAAAGGAGGATTGGGATAAGGGGTTTTGCAACGACGGTGGGTTTTGTTCAGACTGCAAGGCATACACAGACGTTGTGCTCGACCACCGGTCCGGTGACACAATCTGCACCCAATGCGGCCTGGTTCTTGAAGACCACGCTGTGGATTTCACTGCCGAGTGGCGAAACTTTGATGATCAAGACTCTACCAACGATCCTTCACGCGTCGGCTCTCGCTCCGATCCTTTACTGAACAATGGTGTTCTTACCGTTAACATCTCCAACGACAACAAGAAGGCTGTTTCTTGTGTTCTTCCTCGGCTCCACAAGACTCTCCAAAACCCAGACAAGTCTCTCCACATTGCTTTTGAGACCCTTGGTATGATGGCCGACCGGCTAGCCCTAGTTACGGCGATACGAGACCATGCCAAAGAGCTGTACAAGAACGCCGACGATCGCAAGTTTTGTAGGGGAAGAAACTGTGATGCTATAATGGCTGCCTGCCTCTTTCTTGCTTGCCAAGAAAAGGGTTTTCCCCGAACCCTAAAGGAAATCGCGATGGTCGCCAACGGTGCCACAAGAAAAGAAATCAACAGAATGAAAGAGCTCTTGAAGAAAATACTAGAGGTTGATTCGAAGACTACAGATATTGGGGATCTTTCGCGGCGGTGCTGCTCCATGATTGGTATGGCTAATCAAGATATGAAGGCTGTGTTGGAGACTCTGAACAAGTCGAAAGAGATTGATGTAAGGAGAAGCCCTAAGTCTGTTTTGGCAGCGGTTATGTACATGATAGCGCAGCTCTCCAATGACAAGTCAACTCGAGAGTTAACTCTTCATGGTACATAACTCAAACTAATTAATCTCTCCAATTTTCATACATATTCTGTTTAATTTTTGACAATTTGGTTAATTTTCATGCATATTTTGTTTAATTTGGTTTCAATGATTTCTGTAATCTCTTAATTAATAAGCATATATATAATTAATTTAAATCTAGTTAATTTATTAGTTCCAAATTAGTGTTGTGTCATATTTTTAATTTGGTAATCTTGAAGCATTAAGAGGGCTTATAGATCATATTGCAACATTTTAATTTGCAATTTTGATATTTGTATGCATGGATTTTAACACAGCTGTGTGTGGATATTGCAGCTGTCTCACAAGCAGCTGATGTTGCTGTAGCGACAACTAAGAAGGCATACAAAGATCTATATCCCTATGTTTCAAGGATAATACCCAACTGGTTTGTCAAGTTGGAGGACCTCAAGATACTTTGCCTCCCTTGAAGGTGTTAGAGCCAAACGATATAACATTGAGGGTAGGCTACTTGGTTAGTCTGACGACAGAACCCTTATGTATAGAGATTGCTCGCCTAATCCTCTAGAAGATAATCTGATTTGTTTACTTGTTTACTTTCTCCCAATAATACATTATTATTGGGAAGGAAAATATGGAAGAAAAAAGTTGAGATATTAAACATTTTTCAAATTAAATAATTAATAACAAGTTTTGTGGATGCTTTATGCATATTAAATTTGTACAAAAGACCAGAGTTTTAGAGTTTCACTTTTTGTTATTTATCATGACGCACGTCTCCATCATTATTATAAATACTTTATTTCTGTGAATTATTCTACAATGAAATTCTACAATTGTCAAGTGAACGAAAGGTCCAACCTTATAATTTTTTGAGATCAGTTGGACGAAAGGTCCAACCTTGCAGTTGTCAAGCTCATGGGGACAAAAGGTCCAATCTAGTAAGTGATCATGTTTATTGACATAATGTTGTGCACAACATCCTAGATCAGAAATTCGTCTACATTAGATATTTTTCTACATTAGAATTCAACTCAATCTACAACTTTGAAGCAATTGATATTTAGCTCAATGTGATCAACAATTTTTATGCAACTCCCCAAACAAGAGTCTTGTTTGGGGACTTGGGAGACTTCTGTTTGTGAGTAAAATTACCCTAGGGCTGAGCTTCATATGGATTGAAATTCTAATCAGAGATGGACTTTTACTTTGAGGCTAATTAGGAAGCCAACTTCTACAAGGATTTGATTATCTCCAAGTGATTATATAAAGGCAACTCTTAAACTTGAAAGGGGTTCCTGAAGGCTTTTCTCTTGGTTCCTCTGGCGATATCTCAACCCTACTATATCGATATTTGATCTTGTTCATTATAATTATGAGTGTTATATGTGTAATTGGGATATGGGTTGTGAGAATCAAACACTTTGTACCCCGTGGACGTAGCCCTATTATGGATGAACCACGTAAATCTCTTTTGTCACTTGTGTTGTGCGAAAACACTCCAAGACCTTGTCATTGATGAACTACGAAACTATCACACACAAGCCACGTAAAGATAAAGCACTCCCATAACCATAAAGTAAACACACACACAAAGAACACAAGAATTTATAGAGGTTCGGCGTTGTGCCTACGTCCTCTTGGTGATCCCCGAGAAATTCACTAGTATGAAATAACCCCTTTGGTTACAATGAAGACCCCTCTTGATCTCTCAAAAACCCTAGTTTTCCTTTCTCTCACCCTTGGCTCAAACCCAATTTGATGCCTTAGGTTTCTCACGTTACAATAACCTAGCGCTAAAATGACTATTTATATGTCATAAGGCTTTAGTACAACTATGGAAGGAATAGGAAACTTAAAGGACTCCAAAACTAAGAGAAAATCTGTCCAAATATGCGCTGGATTCGCATGTCCCGCTCGATCGTTTATGTCAGCTCAAGTCTGAGCACTATCGCTTTAGTAGGCACTCAAGCTCCTGGGTCTGGGCGAGACGTACCGCTCTGCCGCTTGAGTGCCTGTAGTTTCCTCTCGAGCGGCAGAGAAGCGGCAGAGCCCAGTCAAATTGCTGCAGCTCTTTTGACTGTCTGTTTTCTTCACTTCTTCCACATCTTTAAGTGAGCCAAACATCAACAATCTCCACCTTGGCGAGCCTTAAACACCTTATGAAAATCATTGATCCCTAGAACCTCTTCAAACCTTTTGGAAACCGTTCTAGTAATTCCCAAGAGCTCCATCTCAATCTTTTAGCATTTAACAAGATTGAACAAGCTCAAAAAATGTCTGAACTTCTCAACTGTGACTAGCTTGGTCAAGCAATCCGAAGCGTTCTAATCCGTATGAACCTTCTCTATTGCAATATCCTCATTGGTCACCCAATCCCTTATCCGGTGGTACCATACATCAATATGCTTAAACCTTCCATGAAACACTTGATTCTTGACTAAGCATATATATAACACTTTGACTGTCATCCCTTTGTATCACCACCAAGTCTTGAGCTATCCTAAACTCTTTAGCCAATATTGTCAGCCATAATGCTTCCTTAGAAGCCTCCGTTAGTGCTATATACTCTGCTTTAGCAGTACACAAGGCAGTAACTGATTGTAGCACCGCTCTCCACCTAATCGGTCCTCCACCACAAGTGAAAACATACCTCATGGTGGATATCCTCTTGTCTATGTATCCTGCATAATCCGAATACATATAATCTGGAATACATGTTTTTCTTTGTTGTCTTTCAAACAAAATCTCAAGCTTCTTGGTGCCCTTCAAATACTTGAAAATCCACTTCACTGCATTCTAATGTTGTTTACCCGGATTTGCAATATATCTTGAAACTACGCTCATAGCTTGAGCTAAGTCAGGGCGTGTGTATACCACATTGCGCACATGAGACACCCTACCGCACTTGCATAAGGAACCTTACTCATCTCATCATTCTCTTTGTCATTTGAAGGACTCTCTTGGGGACTTAGTCTAAAGTGCTCCGCCAAAGGAGTAGACACATGCTTGTAATCCACCATGTTGAATCTCTCAAGTATCTTAGATATGTACTTGCCTTGTGACAGCCACAAGTTGCTCATATCGGTCTCTCCTTATTTCCATTCCTAGGATCTTTTGTGCGGGACCAAAATCTTTCATGTCAAACTCCTTCCCAAGTAGAATCTTCAACTCTCGAACCTTTGACATGTCTTGACACGCAAAAAGCATATCATCCACATAGAGCAGCAACATGATGATTTTTCGATCCTTGAACGCATGAGAGTACACACAGCAATCCGATTCGCATCTTCTATACCCAATTCGTAGCATATGTGTGTCAAAGCGCTTGTACCACTATCTTAGAGATTGCTTGAGCCCATACAAAGACTTCTTCAACCTACAAACCAGATTTCCTTTACTCACTTCAATGAGCCTTTGAGGTTGACTCATATAGATGTCGTCCTCTAAGTCTTCATAGAGGAACACCATTTTCACATCCATTTGCTCCACCTCCATGTCCCATTGTGCCACTATGGAAAGCAATAACCGTATAGAAGTATGTTTCACCACCGAAGAGAAGATCTCATCATAATCAACTCCTTTCTTTTGTAAGTACCCATTGGCCACTAAACGAGCTTTGAATCTAGTTGGCTATTTCTCATATATCCCTTCCTTATTCCTAAACACCCACTTGCAGCCGATCACCTTCCGATATTTGGGTTTAGAAACCAACTCCCAAACAGAGTTCTGGTGTAGAGATTCCATCTTATCCATCATAGCACTCATCCAACTTTCCCGCTCCGAACTCTCAACAGCTTCTTGGAACATGGTTGGATCTCCTTCATTCATCTTTAGAGCATAGTGAACTGCATCCGTCTCCCATCCAAACTGTTGAGGAGGTTTGATGGTTCTCTTAGGCCTGAA
The DNA here is from genome assembly GCF_002207925.1 of Prunus avium. The sequence continues at coordinate 151,038 of NW_018921260.1, forward strand.
CGTAGCTGTAAATGGCGGCTCCACCTGAACTTGAGCCTCTTCTTCTTGTTCATCTTGAGTTTGTTGTTGTTGTTGCCCAATTTCTTCCACCTCAGTATCGGACTCCACCACCTCATGAACGTCTTCAATTGGCTGCATACTTGGAGTTTCCCCAAACACCTCATTTGGTGAAATTGTAACGGTTGTCTTTGTTCCAACAACATCTTCTTTCGCCTCTAGTTTCTTAACTTTGATTATAGGCATGATTTTCTTATCAAACACAACGTCTTTACTGAGTATTTTCTTCTGATTCACTGGATCTCATAGCTTGAAACCTTTCATACCGTTCTCAAAGCTGAGGAATATACACTCAAGAGATTTTGATTTCAACTTGGTTATCCCATCACTAGATATAAGGGCATAGGCATTGTATCCAAATACTTTCAAATTAGTATACTTAATAGATTTATTTGACCATAACTTTTCCACACACTTGAAGTTAAGATACTTCGATGGTGACCGATTAACCAAATAGGAAGCGTGGTTAACCGCCTCCACCCAAAATGCCTCGGGCAAGCCGGCATGAATCCTAATGCACCTCTCATACTCCATGAGATTTCTATTCATCCTTTCCAGGGCTCCATTTTTTTGGGGCGTCTTCTTCACAATAAAATGCCACTTGACACCTTCGCTCTTGCACAACTTCAGAAATTTGCTATCTTTATATTCTCCTTCATTGTCACTTCTTAGGATCTTCTTTCCCATAAGGTTCTCTACTTCCGCCTTCCACTCCTTGAATTTGGTGAAGACCTCGGATTTCTTCTTCATGAAATAGACTCAAACCTTCCTAGAAAAATCATCCAAGAATATGACATAGTAGCGAGCTCCACCCAATGACTTGACCGGCGCTGGCCCCTATACATCCAAGTGAATATAATCGAGCATTCTCGTGCTCCTATTCTCTTTCTCTTACTGCTTGAATGCCACCTTCAACTGCTTCCCCATGGTATAGAATTTACAAAACTTAAGTTTACAACTATGCATTCCCTTCATAAGCTTCCATTTGTGCAACTCTTGCATGGCTTGCTCATTCATGTGCCCTAGCCTCAAGTGCCAAAGCTGAGTATCATATGAGTCCTTCTTAGAAGATATAGCTGCTCCACCAGTCACCATTGTACCACATAGTCGATACAAGCAGTTAGGTTGAATCTCTCTATTCATAACCACAAGTGAACCCTTTGAGATTATGAGCTTCCCTCTATTGGCCTTGTAGGAATAGCCAATCTTGTCAAAGGTACCGAGAGAGATGAGATTCTTCTTCAACTTTGGTATATACATAACCATACCCAATGTCCTAACCACATCGTCGTGCATCTTCATCTTGATTGTACATATTCCTTTGACTCTACAAACTGAGCCGTCTCCCATCATAACTTCATCACTGTAGTCCACCTTATACGTGTCAAACCAAGATTTGTTTAAACACATATGATATGAGCACCTGGAATCTAAAATCCAATCAGAAGATGAAACCCTAGAATAGATATCAAGTGTATCAATATTAACAATGCTATCAGTAAATAAAAGCTCACCATCGTTATCCTCCTCGACTCTGGCTTCATTCTGCGTCTTCCCTTTGTTTCTCTTCTCTCTCCATGTAGGACAATTCTTCTTCCAATGATCCTTTGACCCACATTCAAAACAACTGTCTTTCGCCTTGAATTTTGATCTTCCCCTATTTCTCTTCTTGCCTTCACGCTTGCTCGATCGACCTCTCTCTCCGGACTTTGGTACAAGACCTTCACCTTGAGAGGCATCGCTAAAATGTTGAACCATTATGTCATGAGTCATGATGTCTTGCATGACCTCTTCATACTTCAAAGTTCCCTTCTCAAACATAAGTGTCGTGCTGAAGTGTTTATAATACGGTGGCAGGGATGTTAGTAATATCACAGCCTTGTTTTCCGACTTATAAATCTCATCCATCCTCTACAAGTCAACAATACACCTGTTAAAGGCGCTCACGTGCTCCATTACCCTCCTCCATCTTTAGAGAGTGAAGCTCATCCTTCAAGAAGAGCTTGTTAGACAACGATTTGGTTGCAAACATCCCTTTGAGTTTCACCCATGTCTGCTTTATGGTGTCTTCCATCGCATTACACAACACCTCATCGGTTAGATATTGTTAAATGGATCCTCTAACAAGCTCGTCTAGATCCTCCCAATCTGCATCTGTTATGGTTATCGGCTTCTTTTCCTTGCCTCCTAAGACTTTGCTGAGACCTTGCTGCTTAAGGACATACTTCATCCTTCTTTGCCAAAGCATGAAGTTCTCCTTGTCGATGAACAGCTTTAACTCCACCTTCATACTTGATACACGTGGTAATTTAATACCGAAACTTTCTTCATCCTTGTCGTCTGCCATCGTCAACACACCACCGCTCTTAAAGTTGTAAGAGCACTTGGGCATAAACTAATACCCACCGCAACTGCAACTCTGATACCACTTATTGTGCGAAAACACTCTAAGACCTTGTTGATGGAATACGAAACTATCACACACAAGCCACACAAAGATAAAGCACTCCCATAACCACAAAGTAAACACGCACACAAATAACACAAGAATTTTTAGAGGTTCGGCGTTGTGACTATGTCTTCTTGGTGATCCCCGAAAAATTCACTTGTATGAAAGAACTCATTTGGTTACAATGAAGAACCCCATTTGATCTCTCACAAACCCTAGCTCTCATTTCTCTCACCCTTGGCTCAAACGCAATTTGATGCCTTAGCTTTCTCACATTACAATAACCTAGCGCTAAAATTCCTATTTACATGTCATAGGGCTTTAGTACAATTATGGAAGGAATAGGAAACTTAAGGGACTCCAAAACTAGGAGAAAATCTGTCCAGATTTGCTAAGGATACGCACTGGATTCGTGTGTCCCGCTCAAGCGCCTGTGTCCTCTCGAGTCCGAGCATTGACACTCGAGCACCTGGGTTTGGGCGAGAAGTACCACTCTGACGCTCGAGCGCCTGTAGTTTCCGCTTAAGCACCAAAGCCTAGTCAAACTGCTGCAACTCTTTTGATTGTCTATTTTCTTCACTCCTTCTGCATCTTTAAGTGAGCCAAACATCAATAGCTTGATTGCATGTTCTTACTTAACTTCTATTTGCAAGTGCAATCCCTAAGCACTAGAACTTGTTCTAGGGGACATGCCAAGTTGGTTTGGAAGGATTGCTGACCTTGATCTCAAAGAGGTCATTTTCTATTAAACCAATTTTAGGCATCAACAATAATTATTTTCAACTTTGAGCATTTCATCATAGTAAATGGATATATGATGGATTGATCATGGTCGGAACCATAACCAAGGCTGTAGTGGGCTATGGCCCAATAAGTTTTAAAGAACAACTAATAATAAACCTATATCTACATGGCCCACCAATAAGTTTGCTGTCTTTTGGTTTTTTGGTGAAATTATCTGTTGCCTTTAGCAAAACGTTTTTTAAGAAAAGAAAAAAAAACCTATATGGCCCACCATTAACTGCAACACATTAGGGAAATATTATTTTCTTAAGTTCATTTGTGTTCTCTTTCAAGAACGAAACAAAATGTTAACCTAATTCTATGATCTTATGTTTACAACTAATATATATGTGAAAGTTAATTATTTATATGTTTGCACTTTACATTTTAGAAGCTTGATTGGTTGATGCCAAGAACGGATTTAAAATGCGAAGAAAAAAAATCTTTAAATGTTAAGCTAAAAAATTTAGCTAACTCACCCACCAAAAAATTCATAGTTCCACCCTTGGGATTGATGTTCCCAAGGCTATTTCCAAAGCAAAGGCAAACAAATAGTGAATAAGCCATCATAATGAATACAGGTTTTGGTTCTGCGAAATCTTGATTAAATTAGTGGTTGTAGATTTATCAATTTAAAAAATGTATTTGACAATTCTATTAGAAGAGTTCTGTATATGATACAAATAGTTGTATGTTTTCTATATTTTGGGATATGGAATCAGACCCTTACTCATCCATTTAAAGAAAAACATCTAACAAGATGAAGAACTTGACCTCTGTACATCAATGCAATGCAAATACTAATTTAGTCCAAGAAGTTGTTGAGTTCTGTTATTGTCTTTTCTTTTCATAGTCATTCAGTTAAAGCAAGAGAGTCCAACCACAATCATGGATGGAATATGCACAACCAAAGGTTCAAAGGGTAATTTTGCTAGACTTCTTAGACAAGGCCTTACTAGGAAAGCTACCGAAGCTCAAGCGACTGTAGCAGCACACTTGTAGCTTTTCAGAAAAGTTCAAGTCTTTTGTTGGGTAAATACTTCTATGAGGGGTTTGTTTGTTGGTTCGGTCAATACTTCAACGAGGGTTTTTTTTTTTTTTTTTTTTTTTTTTGTTTTTTTTTTTTTTTTTTTTTTTTTGTCGGTGCTTCTACGAGGGTTTGTTTGTTAGTATTTTAGATAGGGGGGACAAATTGGGGCGGAGCGACTAAGGGACCAGAGTGGTCCCGGCCTTTTATTAAATAAAAAAAAATCTGTATATTGATATATTTTCTGATACTATTAATATTTTAAAGTTTCATTTTCAAGCATATATATATTGTTTTCTCTTTTTTTTTTTTTTTTTGTTAATCCTCTCTTTTTTTTTTCTTTTTTTTAATTTATTGTTTTCTCTTAACTTATGGCTTGTTTGAGTTAGGAAATTTTGATTTATTCTCTCTATTGAGTTTAATAAATCTTTCAATTTATGTGTAGATTACCGAAAGAAAAAAGTTATAAAGATTTTTTATATATGCGATATATAATATTTTGGTAATTTTGGTTACTTTGGTATGCATTGTGAGTTCAAATTTATATATATATATATATCACTTCTCCATATAATCACCTGAAGTGATTTTAAGTGATTTTAAGGAAAAACACTTTAAAATGATTATATGTATAAGCTTGTGGGAGGTGCTTCTCCTAAGTCCTTGGTGTTTTTCTTTTTTGAAAAAGCATTTCCCTGTCATTTTACCATCATCTCCACAAATCTCCACGTGGGTTTAGGACTTTTTGCCAACTGGAATGTGGGACCCGAATCACCATGGTCTGGAGGTCCTTTTGCCAATTGTAATAACTTGGCTAGGAAGTCCTTGTTTTGTAGCAAAGCTTATAGAAAGAGAAAACACTACGAGACTAAAATGCATCTTCACATCCCATATAAAAACGTATCTTTCAACCCATTAGAAGCACAATACACACAAATCTCAAACAAGACTTCAAGAAAAGCCATTAGAAGCCCAACACAATATACACAAATCTCAAACAAGACTTCAACAAAAGCTATAGCCTCTCTCTCTCTCTCTCTCTCAACCATGGAAAAGGATAGTGAGTTTTGTTCAGACTGCAAGGCATACACAGAGGTTGTGCTCGACCACCGGTCCGGTGACACAATCTGCACGGAATGCGGCCTGGTTCTTGAAGAACGCGCTCGCTCCGACCCTTTAACGGACAATGGTGTTCTTACCGTTAACATTTCCAACGACAACAAGAAGGCTGTTTCTTGCGTTCTTCCTCGGCTCCACAAGACTCTCCAAAACCCAGACAAGTCTCTCCACATTGCTTTTGAGTCCCTTGGTGTGATGGCCGACCAGCTAGCACTCGTTGCCACGATACGAGACCATGCCAAAGAGCTGTACAAGAAGGTCGACAATCGCAAGTTTTGTAGGGGAAGAAACTGTGATGCTATAATGGCTGCATGCCTCTTTCTTGCTTGCCAAGAAAAGGGTTTTCCCCGAACTCTAAAGGAAATCGCGACGGTTGCCAATGGTGCCTCAAGAAAAGAAATCAACAGAATGAAAGAGCTCTTGAAGAAAATACTAGAGGTTGATTCGAAGACTACAAATGTCGGGGATCTTTCACGGCGGTGCTGCTCCAGGATTGGTATGGCGAATCAAGATATGAAGGCTGTGTTGGAGACTCTCAACAAGTCGGAAGAGGTTGATGTAAGGAGAAGCCCTCAGTCAGCTTTGGCAGCGGTTATGTACATGATAGCTCAGCTCTCCAATGACAAGTCAACTCGAGATTTAACTCTTCAAGGTACGTAAGTCAAACTAATTAATTAATCTCTCGAATTTTAATTTCATGCATGTTTTGTCAATTATTCATTTAATCTTCTTAATTAAGAAGCATATAATTAATTTAAAGCCAGTTTATTACTTAATTAAATGTTGTGTCATGTTTTTTAATTTGGTAATCTTAAAGCATTCAAGAGGGGGCTTATTGATCATATATATTGCAACATTTAATTTGCAATTTTGATGCTTGATTTGTATGCATGGAGCTGTGTGTGATATTGCAGAGGTCTCACAAGCAGCTGATGTTGCGGTAGCGACAACTGAGAAGGCATACAAAGATCTCTATCCCTATGCTTCAAGGATAATACCCAACTGGTTTGTCAAGTTGGAGGACCTCAAGAAACTTTGCGTCCCTTGAAGGTGTTAAAGCCAAACGATATAACATTGAAGCTAGCCGTTGACATTGATAAGAGTTTCCTAATTGAATTGTAACAAGTAGTTTTTACCGATACGAGTCTAGGGGGATTGGAGGTGCTCTATGAGGGGCAAAGGTTCCCTTTCCTGCTTTGCAGTTGAGAGAGTAGGCTACTTGGTTAGTCCGACGACCGAACCCTTATGTTATGTGTAGAGATTGCTCCCTAATCCTCTAGACCATAATCTGATTTTTGTACTTGTTTACTTTCTCCTATCAATAAATTATTATAGGTTACTAAAATATGGAAGAAAAAAGTTGAGAAATTAAATAAGTAATAACAAATTCTGTGGATGCTTAATAAGTATCCACAGAATTTGTTATTACACGATTATTTATTTGATATTCTATTTTAAACCAAAAATAAAACCAATAAATCCATACAGCAGAGAGAAAGGACAAATAATCAACAATTTATTGGCTCAATCCAAAAATAATAATAACAATCAAACAATTTAAAAGACTGGTGGGGAATAGAATTATTTGATTCCAATATTGAGATTCCAATTCAGATCAAAGCATATGAAGAAAATGCCTTGACCGATTGACTCTTTGCATAAAAGTGAGTCAATGGCACATAAAAAAGATTGAAAACTATAGCAAAAGAAAGAAAGAAATGGTCAAGCCACATGTTTTGGTGATACCGGCCGTATCCAGCACAAGGGCATGTAATTCCTTTGATGGAGCTTTCAAGATGCCTAGCCAAACATGGCATCAAGGTCACATTTGTAAATACAGAGCATATTCACATGAAAATGCAAAATGCATTGGCAATGGAGGATGATGACATTGGGAGTAAAGTTCATCTAGTATTTATTACTGATGGGCTAGAATCCTTGGAAGATAGGAAAAAACCAGGGAAGCTTTCTGCAGTAATCATGCTAGTAATGCCCCGAACATTCGAGGAGCTTGTTGAACGGATTGTTGGATCAAATGGGGATAAAATATCTTGTGTTATTGCTGATCAGAGTCTTGGATGGGCCCTGGAAATCGCAGAGAAAAAGGCAATCAAGCGAGCTGCTCTCTGCCGAGCAGCAGCTGCACTTTTGGTACTTGGATTCAGCATTCCAAAGCTGATTGATGAAAGAATTATTGGCAATGATGGTGAGTAGTAACATTATAATCTCTATCTCCAAATTTTTCCTAGTCAGCAGCATGATCATATCACCAGCAAATGAAATATATCTTAGAATGTAGCTGTCAACGCAAATGCACTCATCAAGGTAGAAGAATCAGGATCTGATTCTTCTCACTCCTAACCATTGACCTGTTGTGCAAATATTCTGTATTTACTATTATTTAAGGCTATTACCATTTATATCTCCATTGTACAAATATAAATATTGTAACCTTTCCCACATATCAAATACAAGATTCAAATATTCTACATGGTATCAGCCTAAAACCGATCCCTTTCTTTCTTTCCCTATTCCTCCTACCCGAACCCTCTCATGGCCTCTCAATCTTCTTCAACCTCTCTTCCATCAAGCTCACAGACACAAATTACCTTCTATGGTTCCGTCAAATTAAACCTTTTCTTATTGGCCATGGCTTATGGAAATATGTTGATGGCTCCCCCCCTCAACCCTCTACTTTTCTTCCTCTACCAGCATCCTCCCCTGACCAAACAGCACCACAACCAAATCCCGCGTATGAAACCTGGTTCCAACAAGACTAACTCATTGTCAGCTATCTAACCAGCACTTTCTCTAAGTCAGTCTTATCTCTCACCGTTGGCTGTGACTCATCCAAAACCATTTGGGATTGCCTACAACGACACTTCTCTCAAACCTCATTGGCCAGTGAATCCATCCTTAGATTTCAACTCATGGACTTGCAGAAGGGCACCCAAACCGTGGATGAGTACCTCCGTCATGCCAAATCCATTGCTGATTCCTTGGCTGCGATTAATGAACCGGTCACCAATAAGGACCTCGTCACTAGCATTCTTCGTGGCTTGGGTCCCGACTACAAAATGCTTGTCACAGCTCTCTTAAATTTTCCTCCTCTTCCTGATTTTGCTGATCTGCGTGCCCGTTTGCTTTCATATGAAGCGTAGAATCCTCGCACTAACCTTGTCCAATCCGGTCAATCCACAGCTCTCTTGGCCGTCCAGCCTCCCACCTATTACTCACATCGTGGGGGCTCTGTCAATCGCGGCAGTTCTCGTGGACGTGGTCGTGGCAACTGTGGTCGTCAAGGTCGTGGCTGGAACCAGTCACAACATCAGTCTCCTTCGTTGCATTATAATGGTCCTTTTGGTTCCTCCCGTAGCTGGCAGCCATTCCAACAATCCAATTCCGCACCTCAATGGCCTACTTTCTCGCCGTGGCAACCTAGGCCTCATCCACAGCCCCCATCCTCTTGGTCTAACAACAGCAGTCAACGCTCTTCAGCTCCTGGCATCCTTGGCCCACCATGGTGCCCCACCTGCAACACCACTAAACATTCTCATGCCACCTGTCCTCACAAATTTCGTGGACCTGAGTCTTTCCCTTCCTTTGCTGGTGCTCAATTCCTACAACCCACTGACAATACTTGGAACCTTGACACCGGTGCCACCCATCATATGACCGGTACTGCCACTTATCTTTAGAATCCACAATCCTACATGGGTAATGATTCCATCTACTTGGGTAATGGTGACTCTTTAAACATTTCATCCACTGGTACAATTCCTATTTCTTTAGGCTCTTCGTGTCATTCTCTTCATAATGTTTATCATGTTCCTTCTTTACGCACTAACCTCCTTTCTGTTGCTCGTTTTACTCGTGACAATGCTGTCTCATTCATGTTTACTCCTGATTCCTTCCAAATTTATGACTTACATACTGGTAATCTTCTTTTTCAGGGCCCATGTAAGGATGGCCTCTACCCTCTTTCACTTCCCTCCGCTCCTTTCTTTGCCAAGTGTGCCCTCACTTCCATTCATTCCTCCGCTTGGCATCGTCGTCTTGGTCACCCGTCCTCCGCTGTTTTGTCTCGTCTTTCATCATCCTTAGGTTTTAAATTTAATAAGGATTTTTGTAAGCCTTCATTATCCTTAGGTTTTAAATTTAATAAGGATTTTTGTAAGCCTTGTGCTCTTGGAAAATCTACTCAATTAGCTTTCCCCATCAATGAAAATCATGCTACTATTCCCTTCTCTATTATTCACTCTGATGTTTGGATGTCCCCTAAAACTGGTTTTAGGTACTATGTCTTATTTACTAATGAATATTCCCGACACACTTGGATATACCCCATGCGCCGTAAAAATGAAGTATTTGAGCATTTTCAGTCTTTTGTTTCTCTCATCCGTAATATCTTTAACTCCCCCATCAAATTTCTTCAAAGTGACAATGGCACAGAATATTTCAACACCTCATTTACTCAATTTTGTCAACATTTGCGAATTCAACAACGGTTCTCTTGCCCTCACACTCCCCAACAAAACGGTCTTGCTGAACGCAAGCACCGCCATATCGCCACCATCATTCGCACCCTACTTACCACCGTCCATGCCCCACACTACCTTTGGGTTGAAGCCGCTCTTACAGCAGTTCATCTTATAAATCTCCTGCCCACACCCATCCTTCAATGGCAAACTCCATACACCACACTATATAATCGTCCCCATGTTTACTCCCATCTTCGGATTTTTGGGTGTTCTTGTTTCCCGTACCTTGGTGCATACACAGAAAATAAACTTGCCAACCGCACCACTGAGTGTGTGTTTCTCTGTTATAGTCCTAATCACAAAGGCTATCGCTGCTTGGATCCTTCTACTGGTCGTGTCTACACCTCATGCCATGTTGTTTTTAATGAAAATAAATTTCCCTTTGAAAGCTTGCAGGTGCCTTTCTCTCCTTGTTACACAGAACTGGAATTTAATCCTGTGTTGGTTTTGCTGTGACAAAATTGGAACATGTTATAAGGACATTGAAATGAATAATAAGTGGCAAGTCTTTACCATGACAAACTTCAATTATACTTCTCTTTGCAAGAACTCCCACAAGGGAACAAGTAATTAAGTTATTATTACCAGATATGCCTGGCATGAACACAGCAAACTTGGTGTGGGCATCCCTTGGCAGCAAGGCTTTGCAGAAAAATGTGTTTGAACTTATGGTTAGAAACAACAAATCAATAAAATTAGTAGACTGATTACTTTGCAACTCAACCTATGACCTTGAGCCTGCAGCATTTACCACATGGCCCCAGAGATTCTACCAAGGCCACTTTTGGAAACTTGTGGCACTCTTGTTTGACAACCATTTCATTTTCACTTCTTTGGAAAATTGAAAACATGTTTGGTAACAGGTTTCGTTTTTAGTTTTCGAAATCATCCCTATTTTTTAAAACATCTTGAAATCAAAAGGAAAAATGAAGACACGTGAGACAGTTTGTGAAATGGTTTGGATTCTAAGTCCTTTCTGAAGAAAGTTGGGTTCCACCCCAAAATCAATTGGCAATGGGGGGAGTAGCTTAACTCCTTATAAGTCCTTATTAGGTTTCTTAACTCTCCAACATAGGACATTTTCTCTTTCACATTCTCACATGTCATCGCACATGTGGCGAATTTTCAAGTCTAACACGTGGACAATACATATTGGATGACGTGGAGCATGTGCGGTTGCCGGACTTTCACATGTGGTCAAACTTGCTCTGATACCATATACAAACACATGCGCACGACTTTCGTAAAAGCCCGGCACAAAAGCCCGAATTTGTTGGCCCATGAGTAGGGTATGGACTTAATATATTTCATATAGGCCCAGCCCGGCCCGGTCCGATCAATTCTTAGAGTTCAAAAAGCCCGTTAATGGATAAAGTTTGGGCTCACATTTCTTAAGGCCAGGCTGGCCCGGTCCAGCCCATTTTACAGGCCAAAGCCAGCCTATGTCTTCGAATTCCACTGAGGGGTCGTTTGGTACGACGGACTGTTATGGACTGGACTAAATTATGGGATTGTCTTAGATTAGCTCAGATTGGACTAAGCTGGATTAAATACAGACCTATGTTTGGTGCTGCGTCGGACTAAGAAGCTGGATTGTAAAAATAGTGAAGACCTATGTTTGGTGTTGTATCGGATTAAAAAATAATTATTTTAATATTTAATTTTAATTAAGGATTTTGGACCTAAAAATAAATAAAAAGTAAATAAATAAAATTCTAATATTTTTTAAAGGCTAAAAGTATCTTATCTTTTTTTATTAATTTTCTTTTCTCCTTGTTTCTTTCTTCTTCCTCGTGTCTTTTCTTCTTCCTCTTCTTTCCTGACCCATTTCTTTTTTCATTCTTTCTTCCTCTTTTCTTCTTCCCAGGCCGTTTCTTGTTTCTTGTTTCTTTCTATCTTTCTTTCTTTCTTCCTCTTCTTCCTTTTCTCTTTTCTTCTTCCTTCCCTCCTTTTTACTCTCTCTTTATGCTGCCACAGATCCAATTGAATCAACCTGTCTCTCTCTGGTTCCATTAATTAATGATTGTGGTGGTTCGACTGGGTGGTGATGGTGGTTGACCTGGGTATGTGATGGTTGGTTATGGCTGGTTTGATTGACTGATTGGGTGATGATGATGATTCGATTGGGTCTGTTGTAGCTCGTTGTGGGTTTGATGGTGGTGGTCTGACAGAGGAAAGCAGAGCAAAACGGAAGAGGAGAACCAGAGAGGAGAGACAGAGCAGTGTTGAAGAGAAAAGAGAAGAGTAGAGCAACATTGGATAATGGCAGACTCGATCGTCCAAAACAATGACTTCGTTATTTAGCGGCACCTCCACGGAGCTCTCTATTTTGTGCGAATGAACGAAGAGTTTTTCGGTTGCCCGGATTGTATAGTCTCATTTAATTTAAAGAAGCGCTGCACCAAACGTGGGTTAAGGGTGTTATTTAAGCTAGTCCAATCCAGTCCAATCCAAGGAGGTGTACCAAACAGACCCTGACAGGACAAGCCTCACAGGTAGAAAGCTCCTTCCACCTATATTCCAACTAAAGCTTCCACCTAATGCATTTAAATAATGCCAATATAAAACCATATCAATTGCATTATGCCATGCACCAGTCAACCACGCATTAACCTAGGAATATTTAATCAACGCGATTATCAATAACAACAAGTGTCAGTCACAGCAACAAATAGAGAAGAGGGATTTCCAACATTAAGAGAGGTCCGTGTTAGATGGCTATTAGTCTGTTATAACTTATAACAACAGCATAAAGCTACACATGTAATTATTGTTTCACTATTCAGAAATACAATTACAATTTCCTTTATGGATTCAAATAAGACCAATGCTCCAAAGCTCTTTGTATATATAATATATGATACGATTCAGAAACCACATTTGAAAAAGGAAAAATCCAGAACAAAAATGAGCTACCCACATATAATAGCAGTTCCTTTTCCAGCACCAGGTCATGTGATTCCCTTGATGGAGCTGTCACAATGCTTAGTTAACCATGGCTTCACAGTCACATTTGTGAACACAGACTACAATCACAAGCAAGTCGTGAATGCCTTGGCTGCTGATGAAAGTCAGTTATTGGATCGTATTCACCTAGTTTCACTTCCAGATGGCTTAGAGCCCTGGGAGGCCAAGTATGAGTTTGGAAAGTTATGTGAAACAATGCAAAGAGTCATGCCTGGGAAGTTGGAGGAGCTGATAGAGAAGATCAACCAAGGGGAAGGTGACAAAGTCACTTATGTCATTGCTAATGAGAGTTCCGGGTGGAATCTGGAAGTGGCAGAGAAACTGAATATCAGGCGAGTTGCCTTCTTCCCTGCACTGCATCAGCTGCAATTTTGACTTTGCAATTCTCTATCCCAAAGTTAATTCATCAAGGAATCATCAACGACGATGGTAAGATCCTCTATCATGCAAATACTATGCAACACTCTTATGTAGTACTGGATGAAGAATATGAAATCCCACATCAGAAACTTGACAATATCTAATACACCATACAATGAATAATTACACTACTAAATACTAATAGAATTGAGGACTTTTGTATAAAACCCCATACCTGCCGAATATCATAGTTAAGTTATGGGGACAATATCGATGTTGGTAGTCAGGGCCGGCCCTTGGCCAGGGCAACCAGGGCCACCGCCCGGGGCCCACGATTGAGAAGGGCACAAAAAAAAATTTATATTAGCTTACATATATGTATATGATCAGACAAAAAAATATATATGTACATACAAAACAAAATTATAAGTGCTCATAAAAAAATAAAATAACTAAAAGTAATGGGTATGGCTAAATTATATTGCCCCTTTGCTCAACTGGTGTACAAATTACCTTATTTCCATTTTCAACATTTAAGTAAATGTCTTTGTCCTTTTACTTTTATTTATTTTTATATTACTCCATTTACTTAAGTTTACAATGTAAATAAGGAAGTACCCGCCATTTGGATTCAAATAAAAATACTAGAAAATCAAATTCCCACCAAATAAAAATATGAAAAATCAGTTTTAGTGCAAAATACGATTTATGCTAAAAATGATGGCTCATTAAGTGAATATATACTTCATA